>VICI01000923.1:0-28169 GCA_019593645.1 Akabosia matsudoensis | reverse complement strand
CAGAGTGTCAGTGACAATTCAGTTAGGGTGAGCCATTATGTGTGATCAAAATTGATACTCTAATATAAACATAAAATTTGTTCGGACTAATGAAAAGAAGCCATTTAGTCGATGAATAAGCCCACTTTGTCAGTGACGTGTGGACAAGAACATTTCAAATAATGTCATATTATCTTACAAAACCAAAACACTTATTGTATTAGAAAAGCTTTGCCACGGGACCTAAATCGCTGCCTCAAGTTAAATTCGTGTGTTCAATATTCCCCAGTCTCCTCGCATCACAACATCATTCCCCACCAGAAATATTTATAAACACATCCTGCAATTTCGGTGCTACACTCAGAGTAGTAACCCCAGTCGACACAATAATATCATCTATGAGCATTTACATCCCGAGATGAAATAGAATTAAGTTATAACAGTTCGGGTTTTCCTCGCTTTCACAAGTGTTTCCAGCCGTAAAAGGTCTAGGCACGTAGAGTCGAATGTAATCAGTGTAAGTGCGAGAAAGTTGCAAGATCTTGGTTCGGGAGTTCAGTTACACGACGAGAAGCAATGCACAGACAATCTCTTCTGTTATTTACAGCTACGAGAGTGTGACGGGTTTATTTGTAACCCACTGCTGGAATAAGTGATTATGAAACGATGATTTGGTAAATCGTTCTTTTTCTCTACGTTGTAGGCATGAATGCTTTGCCCTTTTCGGCCAACCTTTTTTTATATTTTTTTTTCTCGGTGAGAGTAAGTCAAATAAACCTTCCTGGGAGGATGTTGTTATAATCATAATAACGACAACAGATATCTGTCAAAAGCTTTATACGCAACACGCTCTACGTGTACAGCCGCCTGTGTGTTCTACGTGTGGGCTTTATACTGGAAGCAGGACAGAGAGAAAAGAGAAAAGTTTACTGTAATTGGTGGGTTGTGGTTCCAGGAGCCATCCCAGAAATAATTCCCAAGGATTTCCGTGGGCTGGGAAGGGAAAAGCGAAAAACTTGACTTTAGCATGGCAAGTAGCTCCTGGCAGGAAAGTGAGCTGCGCTAGAAGATAATGCTGGAAACGGGAGAAAGAGCAAAGTGCTATTGTTACTACGGAGTGTGTGTACGTTTTCTAGGTGTAATATAGGGAGTCGGGTTTTATTGTATGCATGTATAAACAGATCATCATCATATGAATTACTCAGTTTGGTCGTGTCACTGCCACCACAACGCAAATCCAAAGGAGATTATACGACTTAGAGAAGAAGAAAAAAACGATTGCCGTATGACGGGATTGTAATATAGCAAATGATACTATTGCTCACATACCAATGTTGAAAGTAAAAATATAGGAAGCACAGCAGAGTATAAAGTGGAGGCGATTAATGCTGTCATCATTAATGCAAAGTTTTGAGAAACGCGTAATCGTGTCACAGTGCAAGTTTGTTTGACTTCAGGGGTGGGTGGTGGTGCACCAGAGCCAAGAAACAAAGAGGTACAATTTCCTTCAGTATACTGCACGTTGCCCCAATTACTACCTGGGAGAAAGTTGAGCAGCATTGAAAACTCGTTTCTTTCGATACTTAATCGAAACACAATAAAACTTTCAAAGTATCACAACAATGGAGACATTTTCGTTGGCACCGTACACACAATCCTCCCTGATGACTATTAGCGATCTCATTAGTCAGCAGTTACCTCCATCCATTCCGGAAGTGAAACAGCCGGTACAGACCCCAGAAGAATTTTTAGAACAGCAACAGCGACATTTTCGTGACTTTTCATCGTTTCGACAGAGTGGGAGTGTTGCTGTGCCTCCTGCCGCTGTGATTCCTCCAAACGGAAGTGGGGGTGGGGGACATTCTAAGAGTCAGCACCAAGCGTCAGCGGCAGCTATGTACGCCAATTTAAGCTCGATTATGGCTCATCATCCGCATCACTCTGCATCATCGCTAACGCTTTTGGGAGGTGGGGGAAGTGGAAGCGGTCAGCCTCCGTCAGCCAGATTTCATCCTTACTCAAATATCTCCTCCGCCGCAGCAAACGCAAAACTGGCTATCAGTGCACATCACCATTTAAATCAGCAGCTGAATAATCCTTCCGCTAGTCTGTCCGAATCAGGACTTAGCTTCACCCCTCAAGGATTATCAAGAAGTTCTGTTTCGACCAAAGTTGAAATGCATTCTGACAGTGGAACGATGTCAGACTGCGAAGATTCAAAAGGAGAATTGGACGTGGGACGAGAGCGCTGTTCCTCAGAGAGTGGAGGTAGTGACAGTGAAAGTTATGTGTCTCGTCACGATCGTTTTATTACAACAAGTCCACTTGGAGGAGCGCTGGGGGAGACTGATGAAAATAATCGTCCTCGAGATTTGCTGCTTTCACCCGGAGGAGAAAAAGTGCTTGGAAGTGGCGCTGGCAACAAAGGGCCTCAAGACGGTTCTGCAGGACCTGAGCCACGGGGCGGTAGTGGAAAAGGAAAGAAAAATCGTCAGGGGAAGATGGTGCGGTTGAGTATCAATGCTCGAGAAAGGAGAAGAATGCATGATCTGAATGATGCGTTGGATGATTTGCGCAGTGTAATTCCATACGCTCACTCACCCTCTGTTCGAAAACTTTCAAAGATTGCAACGCTTCTGTTGGCTTAAAAATTACATATTGATGCAAGCCAATGCCCTCGAAGAGCTTCGAAGAATGATATCTTACATGAACCAGACTGCTGGCATTCCTGTTCCCTCATCAGCCATTCTTGCAGCATTCGAGGCTCAGAACCCAAATGCACAAAGTCAAGCGTCGCAAATTCCAAGCGCTGGTTTACAAAATGGTGAAAGCGGGCAAGGTAGAGCATCTCATCACACGTATCCCAGATTGCCCCCGTCAAGCGGATCTGTACCAAGTGGCCCTGTTCCTCTTCCCTCTCTACCATCCCCTGCACCACCCATTAACTCAAGCGGAATGTCTTCCGAAAAATCACGAGCACCACTTGGGATTACCTTTCCATCACAGCCCAGTCAAAATAATGTAAATTTTAGCAAATAGATATTTAATAGACATGGATATCCGTTGCAAAAAGCCATATTATTTTGTAGAATAATGTAATTCAATCTCAGGAATGCGAAAAATAAAAATTCCTCTGTAAGATTTTATTTATAATTTGAAAGAAAAACGAAATTCCTTGATATCATACTTCATAAAACCAACGTCCAGGGCTGTAAGCATCCACATCGGTCTGCAGTTCACACCAACAAGCTATTCCATTTTTCATGTTTATTAATTAGGATCATGGTTTCTGAACTTTTCTGCTTGTAGGAAATACATCATCAAGCATGTAATTTCACTCCCGAATTGTTCTCCTGGGATTTCGTTTATCATAAAAAATAAGAAGCGATCTTTTACTTAAAGCTTTGTCATGATGCATTCTTACTCACTTCTAAACACTTTACTTATATCACGAGTAAAAAATAAGATATTTTTTATAAGCAGTAAATCAGAGCATCCAACGTAGAAAAACATTTTCTCTGGCTCCATTCATTTATTTTTTTTTTGCTCCCAACGGGATTGTCACTCTCGCAAAGACAATCGATTAGATTTGTTCCGTCACGGTGTCGTTTCCTCGTTGATGCTTTACCAATTCACCGCGTGCACCGACATGGGAAACATCGTTCATCTGTAATAAATAGGTACTTCAACAAGTCTTTCGAACCTAAAGATTAAATGAAAACAACAACGATTGAGCAAATGACGACTGTGCTTGATACATTTAAAACTTGAAAATAAGATATCTATAGATTTCAGTCCGCCAGACTCATGAGGACGACATAGTAGCGCGGTAAACTTTGACATTTTATTACAAAGCACGTTCAATACTGTGTCATCTCACTCATTTGATTCGAGTAAC
This sequence comes from Akabosia matsudoensis, assembly GCA_019593645.1. NCBI lineage: Eukaryota > Metazoa > Arthropoda > Collembola > Entomobryomorpha > Paronellidae > Akabosia > Akabosia matsudoensis. The sequence continues at coordinate 24,292 of VICI01000923.1, read as the reverse complement.
AAGGCGGATACGTTTGTACAAAGGGATGATTTTAACAATAGCAGGCAAAATTGGTGTAAACNTTTTAACAATAGCAGGCAAAATTGGTGTAAACTTCCTGCCTTTTCCCTATTAGCATGCATCATTTGTTGGGTGAACTGCTTCAGTTATCCAAAATCAAGTCTGACACATTTCTCTGAATCTAGCTATCAACCTCGCCAATAGCTAGAGTAAAGTATAGGTATATAATTTAGAATGATTTCAGTTTGATATAAGAAGAGTTTCAAAATGTGGTACACGTATAGACAGCGTGCTCACGCTTAATGGTAATGCTACACAAATAATTCCAAAACTTTTACATTTTTTATGATCCTGTCTTACCCATTGGTCACGGAAAAATCGCAAAACAAGACAGTGGTTGATGAAGTTTCCAAATTATTTGGGCACATTTTTTATTATTATTAGTTGGTGATGCACAAAACCATTTAAATAGTATTGCAATTATGATTATAACAGCCTTGGGAGCATTTATGTCAGTTAAAAAACATTTACTCACTTTATTTTACATAGTTATGTATTTCACAGTAATGAAGAATGGCAATGCATATCATCAATTCTCCTCTTCGCAGCCCGAAAACTAAAGCTGGCGGAGCATTTTTTTGTACCACGCATAAAACAAAATGATATTCCATAAACTAATGTTATATTACAATCATAAACCAATTTTTATTGTGGCATGTCGGTCGACTTACTTTAGATCCGCATCGAGCGAAACATTAACTAGGCATATATTTATATGTTTTCACAGGCCGTAATAGTAATAGTCCCGGGGAAAGAAGGAAGAGAAGTAAGCGAACTTGTTTTCCATGTGCCAACAAGGAAAAGGATGTTGCGGATGAATCTTTTACTAAAATATACATACCCACCAACATTATTATTATTATAATACCCATTATGATTATTTGACTTACTAAGTATTCTACTGTTTCCTTTGGGGAAGTATTGAAAGAAATATAAAAAAAATGCATGCTCCCTCCACGGTATGAGAAGGATGATAAATACGATGACGCGGAGAGATCTATTAGCATTAGTCAGTTAGTAGCTTACACACTGGTTCAGAGATTCAGACACTAACTGAAACGATTCACTTGACAGAGCGAGCAAGAGAGCTGGGATGGGATAAAGAGAAAAGCGTGAAAAGTAAACATGAAGCGATTATTCATGCACTGGGGTGGAAGTAATAGGATTGGATGTGCAAGGGTGAAAGTTGTAACAGTAAACGGAAGAAAAGAAAGGGAAACTGGAGAGAAAAATAATTTTTTATGTGATCTGTCCTATTTTTATCTGTGGCTATGCGGCCAACCTAGCATCCGAAACAGGAAACTCGCGTTCGTACATACACACTCATGAAGTGTAGAGTACGTATTAATATTGACAGGACATACATAATTGAAATAGAAAGCCAATGTCTCTATCCTGACATTTTTGGGAGAGGATTTATATTTTAAGTTCATCTTGAAATTGAAAAAATAAAGTTTGCTACGTAAGTGACGGAAAACTAAGGACAATTCTTGAGGAACTGAGTAGATAAAGCGAATTGGAGATTTGATTTTGTTCCGTAAGATCTGAAAATCCACCTAGCGTCACCTGTTTGAATATTTTTTATCATATACACAATTGAGCATACCCTGCGGCGTAGCCGTGTTGTCGACACCCTATGTCCAGCAGGTAGAGGGCAGGTGCAACTCAGGTCATTATTTCCTTCAACAAATCTAAAATGTATCCGGTTTACTAGAATATGTTCAACATTTTTTACCTGACATGACTGCAACAAAAGGAAAAAAATAAATTCATTTGAGGATGCTCTGCATATGCAATTATTGGTATGGAATAAGTGACTATTATTATAGCGTCGGGAAAACTTATACAATCATAGAATCAACTTCCCTGGAAGGAAACATGATGTAAATTGTAATCCAAGAGAAAAAAAAGTATCTTGAAAAGCAGCACGACAAGAAAATGAGCTCAGGGATTACTTTTATACAAGAATAGAATCAACTTCCCTGGAAGGAAACATGATGTAAATTGTAATCCAAGAGAAAAAAAAGTATCTTGAAAAGCAGCACGACAAGAAAATGAGCTCAGGGATTACTATTGAATAGAGTTGCTAACAATGGATGATACTAACAACGACGATGTTGATGTGATGACCCAGCTGGAGCTCAACTTCTCCTCGACATCATGCATGTCTTTTTCCAAACTGTCACTAGCATGGCATACCATCTGGTGTGTCTGATCGTCTGAAATTTGAAATTTCCATTTGCCTTGCATAAAAATCTTCTGTATTCTTGTGGTCTTTGTTGTTTAAAATGTTCTGGAATACCTGCTTGCATAAGCCTTCAACATTTTCATTTCTGTGCCCTCGAATTCCTTGATTTTCAAGTCCTCTCTAGTCGACGGATGAAAAGGATTCGATTATGATCACCTTCGTCATCCTCGTTACAATGGGCCTTTTTTACGAACGAGGGAACTCTTCGAAAGGTATGCGCTGCATTTTCGGATCACTGCTGGAATGATAGATGTAAGGTCAAAAGGTCTTTTGTATGTGCTCAGCTTTGAATGAAGTTTGGTCTTCAACTTCAACTATGCTTTTTTGTAGCAGTATATATTGGAAGTAAACAGGCATCAAATGCCAGGCCGTTTTAAGTATTTCACGCTAACAATTGGTTTCAAACTAACAACAAAGCTGTCTTGAATCCCGAGAAGTTATATGCACTTATCGTACATTTTTTTTCAAATAGCAAACTATCACACGATTGTAGGATGTTTGTTGGTATTGAATTTATGGGAATTATGACAATTATGACTTATCTCGTTTGTAAGGCAAAAAGTGCAGCACGTTGAAACTTTCAATTTCAATTTACGGAATGGATCTGACTTGGTTCTTCTCATTAGCCCTTCCAGGTCATTTAAAAATATAATTTTATGCTTGTGTGTATATAGCTCAGCCAACCAATAACATTTTGCCAACGCAAATTGTGGGTATCGTTTTCATTTTAGTTTAAGGTTCTGCGTGAACCTATTTTATTTCTATGTATCACATAAAAACTCTTGCCTTGATGGCACATTACCAGTTTTGTATAATGATGTTTTTTTTTTTGCTTCAAACACTTCGTCTTCTGAAATGAACAATCTCACTGAGTATTTTAGATAAGTTACAAATATCAACATCATATGTAAATTCTTTCAAAAAATATACAAGATACAGTATTTACTGGGTTAGTTACATTGAATTTCTAAAAACTATTTGTTACACAATAAACAAAAATAAAGCTTCCTCAGCAAGAGTATTTTGATATTTGATAGGAATATATTTTGTTCCAGAATACACAATCTTTAAAAAATATACAACTTTACAATTAAAATTTCTTTATTATTACTTGAAAATCAGTTCATGCTGGTTTGAATCTTTAAACGTGTTTAAAACGTCCCCATAAAAGTGGGCTTACATGATAGTTGATGGGACAATGTCGTTAAAAACATTAAATAAATGAGAAAGACAATCACAGAAGCGATTCAATGTCCAACTGGAGTGATAAAATTGTCCGGATACCAATTTAACTGTCGATGTGTTGAGACTTACAACCAATGAAAGGCATTTAATACAACAATTCAAGTCATCCAAGAACTTATTAAATGGGCCTTATGAAATCCTATGAAAATGGTAAAGACAAACACGTTTCACGTTCATAAATACGCACTGATAAACCAAAGAAACATTACGGCGAGAAGGTAATAAAAGGCCAACCCTTTCTGATTGTACAGCAATAAAAAATGGTTAGTTTTAGAAATGAGTAGGGGTGAAATAGATACTTTGTAATGTTTACTTGAGGTTTTAGCGGCTGTACGACCGATTAAGAAAGAAAAGAGGAATATCTAATCAGACTACTGTCTCAAGTTCTTTGTGGAACAAGTCTAATTGGTCTCGACATTTTTTATGAGTGGTAACTGTCAGCGGCTTTTCCTGCTCCTGACGAGGCATCATGTCGTAAACTAACAAAGGGTGTTGCTTTCGAGAAGGTGGTGGCCGAAATCTCTCACTCACTGTTGCATCCCCAGTGCCATCATTATGGGAAATTTTAGCTGTGGTTTTGCTTAAAGTTGTACTAGCGTTGACACAAGTGCCATGCATGCTATTAAAAACATCGACATTGTTATTATCGTTGATAATTTCTTCAGGAGGGGGAGAGGTACCACAGCCTACGGGACGTTGTCTTTTCTCGACTTGACGGGATCTCCGTTTTTGTGAGACGGCTTTGCCATGCGAGTGTTTGTTTTTTGAGCAAGTATGATTTGATTTGGATGGTGTAGGTGTTGACGTATCTTGAGCATTCAACATTGTGTCATTCTGGGGTTGATTATCCTGCTGAAAATATTTTTTCTTGTCTGATTGAATGGAAATCTCAGGGCTGGTTTCTCTAGCTTCATTTCCCAGTACCTGTGGATGGCTTGCTAGCAGCCAAGTTCTCACATATTCCAAACCGGTAAATTCCTTTGAGGGATCAAACTGGTTATTGTGAGAAATGTTTTGACAAGAATATTCCTCTGACGATTTTGGCATCATAGTTGCAGCCGCCCAAATATAAATGTTTTGACAAGAATATTCCTCTGGCGATTTTGGCATCATAGTTGCAGCCGCCCAAATAAACTGACTTAGTTTAGTAGGCTTCTGGTTTTGCGGGTACTGTGGTTGACAATACTGTCGGTAATTAGGACGCTGAGGATGAAAAAGGACGGAGGATAAGTGAGTTGATAAAGACTGTACGTCATCTTCGACTGGATTATTGTTTGCGGTGAGCTCTGTATCAGAGGGATAGTCAGTAGACTCAGATGCGGCTGCTAGATAAGGGTAGGGGCACACTGAGACGGGATTCAACGGATCACTTGACCGTCTCATCTGCAAGCTCATCATTAATCTCAACGCATCTGGGCCTGCAAGGTGATCATACTGACCTATAATTTCAGGTACATGCTCTTGTAACGTTTTCACTGGGTCAACGCAATTCGATAAAAGGGGGTCATGATTCTGAAGACATTTAGCGCACAATATCCTCAGCTTGGTTCCAAGAACGCCACCAGTTGTATTTGTTTTACGAATTGCTGTCAGTCCAAAAATATGACAGTTTTCATAATCATTTAGGTCGCCTCGGTCTTGAGAGGCAATCTGGACAACAGCCTGACTGTGATTCTTTGCATCTCCTGAATTGGAATTAGGCGTGTTTTCACCCTCATATATTAAAATCCCATAAGAGTCGTCGATCAACTTTTCGTAAATGTTATTATTCCGGCTGCTCACTTTCTCCATGAGTTGACGATCGGCATGATTAGAAGTTTCGATATCGAAGAGATGCGACACTCCACACAACTTTCCATTCGGGCCTCCCTCCAGAACTGGACCCGTAGTTCTATCAACTTTGCACAAACACCTGCTCACAGTTTTTGAGTCAGAAACTTGATGATGTGGCGGGGGGTAGTTGACTATCACTCTTGATGCTTTTTTAATTTCCACAGGGGTTGATGCTCGAATCCGGCAAAGTCCATCGAGAGACGAGAGACTGGCTCCATCGGATAAATAAGTTTTCCCCGTAATTTGGTTGCGTATCCTGCGAGAAGCCCCATCTTCTTTCGTCACTCTCTCAATTGCATCAACTTCATCATCCGCTTTCCCGTAGTTGCTGTACGTGTAGCAAATCTGTTCCGGCGAGGGTTGAAAGTAGGGATGATTTTGCTTTTGTTGTAACTCTCTCGTTTCTCTTTCCTCGGACGAAAAGGGAAAGTGCTTTGAGCCGGCGACTGGAGTGGCATTTGCACTTCTACATGCCCGCAGCGCGTTCGAACCGAGTAAAGTCCGAGATTGTTTCAGCTTGGAACTTCGGCCCGTCTCAGCTCCGGCTTTGTGTTCAAAGAAAACGGACAAATCAGGAGATTCCTCGTTTTCAAGATTTTGACAGTGTTGACGATAGTGAGTTTGGTGCTGCTGCTCTGCTTTTATTTGCTGCTGTTTAGTATGCCATTTTAATACTTCCTTTTCCAACGTGTCTTTGATATTGTTATTGTCCAAATCACGATATTTCTCGGGACAGTGTCTTGCTCCTAGCTCGGGAGCTCCTAAATTGCTTGTGTTACGGCGATTTGAGGAATCGTTTAGCTCAATGTGGCACGTTTCTGGAAGCCAAGTTGCCGGAGATTTTATGGAAATTGGCATGCATTTATTCGAATTATTTGTCGTCGGGTGATGCTGCTGCTGGTGGTGCGGAGACGGTAGCTTGAAAGATGATATCGCAATTTGGGGTTCCCCCTCTTCGTAAGTATCAACTCGAACATCCCCTTTCACGCTTTCATTGCCCTGTGATCATGATAAAAAAATGTATTAAATAAAGTGGATTTTTCGCTTCAAATGAATTCCAAATATGTACTCTAAGGGAAGCGTTCGTGTAGCGACTTGCCCCTATATCTATTACTTCAACAGCTCTTTCAACCTCTTTGCTTTCCCCGTTCTCTTCGTGATGCATGAAAACTTTGATTTTTTAAAAGCTTCTTTTTTTATTAGTAAATGCAAATTTGAAACGTTCACATTCAATTTTTCCCATGTAAAAAAGTACGAAAAGTTATACCAATGAGTAAAAATTCAAGTTTAATGGTAATTATGCAAACAATTCGATCCGACATTAGGTCGTCTTACACTGCTGAGTGAGCACTAAATTCCGAATTCAAAAAAATAAACTTCTAGCAAAGTGGGAACCAAAATTGAAAATGAAGTTTTACAATTACATTCCACACTATAATATATACCCGTATAGAAAAGCCGAATATTGATGATAAAAAAACTTATCTTTATTCCAACAATATATGTAGCCTTTAGGCGAGAAATTCATGTTAATGATACGTGCCCCTAAACTGAGCTTTCTTCCTAATTATAATCCTATCTTCATGCATGACACTTAAGTAAAAAATACAGTAGCTAGCTGAGGTATCATAAGCTTTATTACGATCTGATAACCGAATTCTGAGCTTTCTGAATTTCCCCTGTTCGATGTACCAATTTTCTTTTACGGCAAAGGAGGAGGATTGAATTGAATAGCAATATCGTGATGAGACGTCGCGGGCGCAGAAGCTGCGATAATGCCCTAATTATAGGGTGGATGTTTGAATTATATGCAATGATTACTCGTTCTACTCATCATCATCACGTGCACACGAATAAGCCTTAATGTTCTTTAAACTCATCTCAAGATTTTTTTGAAGAACTGATATTAGATAGTAATTTTCGCAGGGCTTCGTTGAAATAAGTAATAATTCATGTTTCTCCTATCATATCTCCTACTGATACGAATTATACAGGAAAGTATGAGTTAAGTATTATATGCTTAGGGATGCAGGAGTCATCGCGCATACCATTAGCTACTGGATTTTCTCTACAACTACTATTTCCACTTCATCATTAACCATTCTCTCATCTCGTTTTTCAAAAAAAGGGTCTGCTTTTGTTTTATCATTTATTCATGGTAATATGTAAACCAAGAATAGCTACCTTTGAGCTAGCAACTGATCATACAGCGGGAATGGCTTTTTTAGCTCTTAAGTTAAACTACCACGCTGTTGGTGTCCCGTAATCTTTGCATTCACGGCAATTTATATCGCGTTAAAATCCCATAACTTTTGAACGCGCGGTTGTCTGGTCGAGATACGGTAAGCAACAAAACGAACCGAACAAATAAATATAAAAAAACAATGTTCTGTAAGAAACGATTAGCTGCCTTACAAGTCTGTTATCACATACTAAATTGAAACACCTACGTTCATTCACATGATTCCTATGTATGTATATACAATATAAGTACCTACTTACACTGAGAGCCAAATATAAGTATGGCCTTAGCTTTTCTAAACGTATTATTATTACTTTTTCTGTTCACAAAAATGCGGTATCAAATCTCAATGAATTACTACATTTTGATTTTAACGGTTGAACTGGTGGAATCAAAACTCAGTGATATTTTCCGTCGAAAATCTTCACTGACAGCTGCATTTGTTGGATTTTAGTGCGACCAGTCAATAATTTATAATCGCACAATCCATTTCTTACGTGAAATAATCCTGTACATGGACTAGTCTGAATATATAAAAAATTGCAGCGTATGAATCATATAGAATCAAGAAGACGAGCATAAACGTGTAAAACATACACTTGAAGTAATCTCCTGGCACTGAAGTAATCGGACAAGCACTAAAGACTTTCATTCCCGACCGTAAGTAATCTTCTTTTGAGACACAAGAAGAAAAAAAGAAACTAGAAGATGTATTACCTCATAATAGCTATCTAACTAGGAAAAGTTAAGCCGTCTGTGATGGATTTCACTCTGACAGGTAAATTCGTTTCGTTTTTCAAATAACACATGAATGCAGAGCAAACATGGTTTTAACACTAATGATTCTAAAGATATTGTATTTCTAGCAGCGAGGCACAAATCTTTGACTGAAAGCGAAAAAAAAATCTTTTCGAGCAATCCGTTGACAGATTCAATTTTTCAATCTTGCCATGCTCTACGCCCAAAGTTGATGGAAATAGAAGAGCAAAATATTTCATTGTTTTCAACGTTTAGTGGCATTAATTCTATTATCTCCTTCGCTAAGATTATTCCTCATCCATACAGCCAACCTTTATCAAGTTTTCATTGTTTTTCTTACCTTGGGATGGATTTGGTGATGGTGGGACTTTTTCGTTGAACAGCCATCAGTACTACTTTTGTTACTTAGCTTTTTCGTCAATGCTTCTTTAACAAAAGAGTAATTAGCCGTCTGAGGCTGGTCACCATTACAGGGTGATGTTGCACAGGTCATTGTGATATGTACGTCATCTCGATGTCTGAACACACTCTCAGGTTTAATGTGATTAATAGCGGACACAGCATTGTTATCCTGATGCGCTGCAAAACGGCTCGTTGGATTTTTACAACTTGGTAAGATGGTTGGTTTCTTGGTTAGTTTTTTGCTAGACATACTGTTACTTCTGCTGTTTGCTTGGGCATTCTCTGTAGTCTTTTGCACGCATTGAATGGCCATTAGTCTTCCAAGCTCTTGGTCTTGGCATTCGTTGAATTTTGCAGGAGAAACGGTTCTACCTATCACAGTATTATGCTGATGATGTGTGACATCAGCTAGATTGCCGTTAAAACCTGTGCGAAATTGCGGCGAATCCTGCAAAGAATCCTGGCAACCCTTTCTTTTCACGTTCAAAGGATGCGACACCGAGGAGCAGCACATTAACAAGCATTCCGGTGTCTCTGAGATTTTGGCACTGGATGCTCGTACATGTCCACTTGTACTACTGCTACAACTTGCTCCTCCTGCCAATACAGCTATTTTCTCCATTTTTCCCGTAGCCGCTATCAGTATCATCGTCCAACTGAAGGTTATCAATTAGCTCAGCATCGAATGAACCTGAGCTCCGCTGCTGATGCTCGCTCTTGACTCTCCCTCGAAGCTGATAGCCAGCAATAAGCACCCATCCAGACAGCAAACAAGCTAAGGTGAACATTGGCAAGTTGTTGAGACTAGGTTGGTTGAAGGGGTTAATTAAGTGGTGGTATATCAGTATAGAAACATTTTCTATCAAAACTAGCAATACTGGAACAATAGTTGCTCCATTGCTCAAAGCCCGGGCTCCATCCTGGCTCAAATGGCTCGCGCTTGGGGAATTACTCAAATCCCAAAATAGCACATAAGCCAGTGATAAAATTTGTGTTGATTCAAACGATGATTCACTTTTCGCTTGTGAATTAGTACGTTGTAATTTTTCCCGATTTATTTCGTTTTTGTTTCGACGATGTACCAGAACATTAAAGCAGCTAGACAAATCACCGGGCTGGTTTAGTTTTGCAGTGCGACCGTCGCGCTCAATGATATTTGCATTAGAGACTTTTTCACTTTGACTTTCTGCAGAGTTATCCTCATTAAGATCACCTTCTGCAGAAACCTCCACGACGAAATAATCTAATGAGCCATTTGCAACCGCATGCATCCCATTTTTTGTGAGAACTTCACTTTTTACGACAAGACCACTATCGTTACTGCTACTATCACTTCTCGAATCACAACTTGTGTCATTAGGCTCGCTCGCTAGTCTGATGCGTGTACTTTGAGAGGATGGGCTTGACGCGAATTTCAGGTTGTCTAACTTGCTGCGTCTACGATTAGATAGTTTAGCACACCAGCAAACCCATGCGAAGGAGACAGTAAAATGTAAAAGAGTTATAAAACCTGTCCAGTAATTCATTTTCCAAAAGAGCATTCCTAATGAGATGACTCTAGTGACGAGAAGCAGTGCTCGGCCAGGCTCGCAAGTATGCGAGTGATGGCTCATCATTTGTACGCTAACTACTCTTACGAGGTTAAGTACTGGTGACAGAAATATTACACTGCAAGGCTTATTGTCGACTATGTCTTGGGCAGCTTTTCCTGTGGGCCGCCTGGCCATTATCGACACCTGAGGCTGTTCCAGAATCATTAAAATGGAGATTGGGATCTTTATCACGAGTTTTCGTACTTACTACACTGTTTAGTTTATCACTACTACGGCTCACGTTTTCATTCAACTTTTCACTTGTGGGTAAGGCAGAACTAGATTCACTGACGATCACAACTCTATGCAAATTGTTTTTTACCCCCTGTACTGGGTTAGGCGAAGACAACGGTGATGCCGATAACAGCAAAATAGATACGAGGAAACTTAAAACTTCAATGACTATTAACCAATGCGACATTGTGTGAAGGCTCTGTTTAAAAAAATATATAAAAAATAAAAAATACTTAAATTCTTGTCATAAAAATCCTTCGGAAGTCCAATAATTCTTAGCTTTTTTAAGAGTGCTCGGATATTCCATTAAAATAATACTTACATCGACTGGGTGAGTAATAAAATATAAATGCTCCTGTGTGGTCAATATCCATGCGAAATGTATGGTGACAAGTGGTAAGGACTGAATGTAAATCTGAATACTTTTCAGCTTCAAAAATTCCTCGAGATCGGCTCTCTCATAAGCAAATGCAAGTTTCAGATAGCGCCAGAAAAGACCTGTAAGGATTTTGAAAAAAAGCTTTTAATTTCTTTAAAAACAATACTTAGTTTTTTTTTCTCTCAGATACATGCTAAACATTGATTCATTATCATTATCATTTACACCACACAGCCAAAGGCTCATAAATCATCAATTACAATGTGCAAACAAAAAGGTTTTTCTCTTGGTGTTATTTACATTGCCCGTAGCGTAACATGAACATCGCGACTAGTAAACGGTAGGGGGAAATCAACTACGGAAAATCTAATTTACATCTTCCCATCTCACTAGGCTGAAGGAACGAACGCATCACCAGAATTAAACGATTTTTTAATGCTTTGATATATTATTCATGGAATTGTTTCTCTCTTTGTTCCAATGTATTTACTGCATGGATAAAAAAACGTGCCCTCATGTCTAAAGAATATGATGAAGCACTCGTCAAAAATGTAGAAATGACGTGTTTCATTTTTTGGCACGTCCCGTTAGTCGTCTTTTCTAAATGTAATTCTAACCTTCCCCCTCCCCCCAACTTTCGCTGGTTTCAAACAGTATCACATCGAAATAAAATCCTAAATCAGTACAAATTACTGATTGTACACCTTGTACAAACGTGTAAAAAAGGACGAGAAACACTTGACGTTTTGTCGAGCAAACATTTAAGTACAAAGTCATGTCGCTCAAGTTCAAGTCGTTATGTCTGGTAGACGTGAATGATTGTATTACCTAGTAGCAGCGAGTGCATCACATAGCAGAGAAGTCGACCACAAAGTCGACCAGAGAAGTCCATCCCTCGAAATACCCACATTGAACTGATCAATGTGACAAGGAAAGATGACAGGAGTGAGCTGATGACCAGTATCCAAAACCAGGAGAATGAGGTTGACAACGTGACGGCTTGTCCTGTTTCGTCTGTGGTGACCCAGTTTAAAGGTTGTTTGAAGAAGTGGTAGCACTGGACGATCAGTATTACCTGTTGGGAAATCACACGATATGGGTTAAAGTTTCAAAAAAAATATGTATGGGTACATAGTCGGCACATACGCAGTTACGCAGTAAACCAATGAATGTTTGTTGAAATCCAATGATTTGTTGTGACTCAATCACAGTATCGGAATCTTAAAGAAGCCATTATGCTGCCGACATGGCTGATTTTGACTCTACTATTGCTACTTATAACTGATGGTGATAGTTGAGTATCTCCTTGTGATATTATGGGAAAACTAGTGTTGATCAGAAATGATTTAAGTTATGCGGACGAACATCGAAACAGTGTTATTCGTGATAGTCGTTATGATATTAATATTATGACTGCATGTAATTGCACATACGTTGTGGGTATGTGCCCACTGCCCACAAGTTCATCTGTTCATCTGTTCACTGTCAGAACAAAATTAGCTTCATATTGACTGCAGGCGTACATAAGATCTTTGTCTGAATCTAATTCGGGTCTACCTGTTTGACGACCATCGTATTGGAAGCATTTGACTTGTGTAAAATTATCCTATGAACCTTAAATGCATACTAATTACAAGAAGGCTTTGTTAGCTTTTGCATACCTGGACTATTGCTTCAATCAAGTATGAAACGAACAAAGATGTGGCCATGCAAAAGTTTGTTGCAGAGGATGCATCCGTTTCCAGCGCAGACAGTTCAGGAGTCTCTTTGGTTGTAAAAACATCTTTACTCGTGCCAGTGCTTGGAGAGAAGAAAGTTGGGTTGGTGGGAGCTTCAGACGTTTTCCCCATTTTCGTTTCGTTTGTTGTGCTTATGTGGGAGGACACATGCTGACTAAATTCTACTCCTCGTGTACTCTCACCCCCGTCGTCATTCTCATCAGTCAAGTCAGCATTGGTAAAATTAAGATGAGCATTTACCGGTCCACAATTTCGTGGATCGCCATTTTCACAATGGGCTTGAGTAAAGTCATAATTACGATACGGAGAAAAGTGTAAATGCTGAAAAGTTTGCTCAGGGTCCCGAATCATTTTTATTCTGCGTTGTATACGTCATGCTCCTCCTGGTCTCGGTGTTTGAACTGTAACAAAAACAAATAATTAGTGAAAATAACAAATATTTTATTCCTATAAGCAAAAGATTCCTTCTGACTAGTTATAAGTATGTGTAAGAAATTCGATGAGTTAAACCCTACTTTTGATGATTTACATTAGTGTATCCTCACGTCATCTAGCAATGTCAGACGTCACATGTCATGTCACATTGTTTTGTCTTAAATTACGTCGATTTTCCGTGAACCTAATGCAAATGAAACTACTCTAGTCTTCAAAATTTGCGTAGTGTATGCCTACCTTACCTATATGCCATTTTCACCTTCGCCAACATGTTAATGCAGAAACATCATCGATTCATTATATTACATAAATTGCTTTTTTATGTGTTAAGAATGAATGAAAAAAGTGTACATGCTACCAAAGATTGATTTAACGATGTCAAATGTTCTACTTGGCTGTATGAAACAAAAACAGGTACTTCGTTTTGTCCATATTAACTTGTTTTTGAAGAATAGAAATAGAGTCCGCGAATAAAACAAAATCTCAAACATCCTGCCAAACTTTCCGTTTATCTACGCACATTCCAATCCAGCCTATGATTAAATTTTAAAAAACAATACACAGTACAAACAGCAATGATTTCGTCGTGACAATTTCCTCTCTCGGAGGGAAATGAAGCTAATCAATTTCGCCTCTGTGGACATCTCATTGCAACAACTTACCTTCTTTGTATTAAGTAACTTAAATATTTTCAAAATGTCAACTAAAAAGTTAGGCCATTAAAATGACATCGTAAATGAAATGAGTGTAAGTTGCATTACCAGAATGAAAATTTTCACAGCTACAAAAAAAATAATCCATTTGGCTAATTTTTTATCGCGATACATATACACTATGCGTGTTTCGCGTTGTTTCAGTGCAGTAAGTCATTTTGATAGTTTTTCTCGAGAATTTTAAGGACATCACTAATGCATATTTCAAGTTGTGCACAGCTTCTTATTGCTCGTTTACCGAGTATCATGGCGTCTCCATACTAATCAAGTAATCTGACCAGCCGTGACTACCATGAACACGATGATAATGAACCAAAAAGCAACAGAAACAACTAAGCGACCCCGCAAACAATCCTGCTTTTTCTTATTCTTCCGAATCATATTACCAGCCAAAAAATTTAGCACATGAAAGAACAAGAATTTTTTTTCACAATCAATTGACAATACTGTTTTGCGAGTAGGTACCGCGTGAACACAAGCTCTCACAACGAGAATTTATTGCGTCAACGAGTAGCTCATACATAACCAGTCGCATTTTGGTAGTTCAACTTATTTTGCAGATATTAACTACTTAGGTACATCGAAATCCCATTCGCAATGGGATAGTCTGTTTTACTCACTCCGCTGGACTGGAAGAGCATTAAAAAAAGTAGGGAATCTAGTTATGTAGTCGTAAAAGCATTCATGTTATGGTCAAAGTCATAAGAATTTCTTATTGAACCAAGAGAAATACATTTTTATGCACTCACCGGTAACAGCGTTGTAAAGTTTTATTCTTTTTCAAGCACAAAAAACAGTCTTTGTTACTTGTAGCTGCGTAAAAACTTGCAAAGTATAGAAAAGGCTGAAGACTTTACAAATGCAAATAAAATCTATTCGTCTAGCACAAGTGTAATGGATTATTGTATTGGTGTATTGTCATCAAAACTTGTATTGTGTTTTGCACCAACTTAAAAAAAAAAGTTCGCTCTTTTCAAATCATTTATGTATGCTGTTTGACAAAGTTATTTATTGGTGTGCTCATATATTCTGTTATTATTCATATTTTGTTGGCCAACAAGACTTGTGGGTTCAAAATCGATGTAGAGCTAGCTTTATGTTTATAAAGTCGAATGAAACCTGCTGCTCGTAGATGCGTTTGAGCCTATTTTTCTTTTCACAAAGATACGCCATATTGTGTGTTCTCAGAGTTGTTAAACTTCAGTTGTGCTATAAAATCATGTTAATTACTTATGGCTCATAATTGGGCGTCTGTCAGGTAAGTTCCGTTTCAACTTTGAACGCAAAAATTCATATAGGTGAGCTGTATAGGCGAAATGGCCAGTTTTTGATGGTCGGCTTTGGCACTATTTCCACACAATAGGCAAAATAGCTGTAATAGTAAAAATATATTTCTCGTTTGAAAGACAGTCTATAGGTTATTTAGCCCATAGCCATGAGAGAAGATTGTGACAGGTTACAAACAGATTGATACACGGACGCTGCTGATCGAACGTTTCGCTTAATTGAACTTCAAAGATTAATAGCAAAGCATTAAAACAAAATCGTAATAAAAATAGATTCATACGTCAACCGCATTTGACCATAGTAGACAATCGTACATCGTACCGTTATGACGAGAAAAAAAACTTTGTGTCACGCCGAGACAGACCTGTTTCAGTAAATAAGTTTTGAAATTGGTTAGGTGAAATGAGAGAATAAAAGTACAAGAAGAATATGATGATTTTTATTCGGTATTTTTCAGACATTCCACGGACATAGTGTACACCTGCAAGCTTACAGTTACGCTGGAGTAGAAAAAGTATTTTTTTTTGGCCATTCAAATATTTTAGCCTCTGGACAGGTTTATGTCTCGGAATTTTAAATTAAAAAATATAGAATTCTTATCATTTTTTTCTTGAAAAACGTTATTATGAAATTAACGGAGAACCATATCCTTTGAAGTTATGACTTATGAGGAGGTGTTATCTGCCGCATGAAAGCTTGGTCCTTTTCAAATTGTGAACATAAAGTTGTCCTCATCCTGCCCTTGGCTCTTTCGTGACCTATTCATATTCATTTCTATTTGGAATGCTTCACAGTAAAAAAAAAGGTAGGAATTATGTTAAAAGGGAACCGCAAAAGATCTAAAAACCTCCTCAGTTTTCTTTGTTGCTATAAAGGATTCAGCTGCTTAAAAAGTGATACTTTACCCAAAAATAAAATGACATAAATATGTTACCTTTGTACGCGTAATATTTTTTTGTGGTTTACCGGCTCACATCAATCGTGAAAAACGTTTGCAATGGAATGTTTTAGCACTAATGTTATTACATTTCTGTGCTCGGTTATACCCTATTCCTGTAACGGTTTTAATCGTTCTAAGTAGCAAACAGATTCTTCATATTACAAAAATTCTTCAAAAAAAAAGTAATGTGAATACTTCAACTGCTTTTCTGATTGCATTATGGGCACTTTCGTGACGTCCGGATTAGTAACACTAGTGGCCCATCGTTTGTTCAAGTAAATCGTGATTTCTGATTTTCATTGCATTAATTGTTCTAAAATAGCTGAAATATTACGATGAGCTCAAACTCTACACGGTGGCCAGGGTGTTAATAAACTTTTGGTGGTCCTGGTCCTTTAATCTTGAATCTAACTGAATGTCTTCAAAGGAAAACTTATAGTCGTCTTATTCTGAGGGTAAATCACAACGGGAGAAAAGGAATTTCGTCGTGTTGTGCCTGTTCGGGTGACGTTACCAAAAAATGTCTCTGCTTTGCCTGTACAAATATGTCACAAACGCTCTCCAGGGGAGGATTGCCAACGAAAAAGGTTTAGTTGGGGACATACGAAACATTTTTACGCTCCTTTTCATCGTCATAATTTATGAGTAAGAGCGATTACAAGGAAAAAAAAAAAAGATTGTCATACAGAGTAAAGTTGTGGGCATGTTATTGTTATTTACTACAACAAGAAAAGTTTTTTTTGCATTCCACTGTGGAATACAAAACAAAGACAGGTTCACGCATTGCATCTCATGTGTGCACAAACAGATCCATATCTGTTTATCCGTGGACGAGCCAACAACACACCTTTCTTTTTTTCAAGCACACAATACTCATGATGAGCACCAAGAGAAACATTCATGACACAGTGCTTGACGATCGAGAGCTTCAACTTGTCTCTTCTCTTGGACAAACAGTCTCCAAAACGCTTATATCTTTGGCTGTGGCCACTCAAGTTATCTAACATTTTCCATCTCTTTATCTCTTGTGATCCACGATTAAGTTCTATTATTGTGCTATAGAGAAAAAGTATGATTTAAGATTTTTTTATGGCATGCATTACTAGCCGGACACAGGCTGTGAAGATGTTTCGTAGTTGTATTGTGCATAAGTTGATGTTGTAACACCAACAACACCACACAATATTCATTTTCTCTTAAAGACTTCTCCAAAATCGGTATCAAAAGAAATCAATCATGTCTGAAAAATAAATACTCGCTCCTTAACGAGTGAGCAGGGAGGATTTAGTCCGCATATAATGCTCGATTGCCGTGAAGTAAACCAAAATAAAAATTAGGTTTACACAAAGATCCGTGATTACGCGCATGCAGTGTCACACTTACTTTCACAACAACTGATTTAAATCACAAGTAATGACTAGAAGAAAGAGAAAAAGTTTCATCAGCGATATCCTTCTTGTCCAGTGAAGAATGTAAACAAGCGAATACTTTGCACAGTGATTACTGTACGGCCATCACAATAACAATAAATTCTAACTGCATACCAGCTCTACCCTGCTTCTTTACTGAATCTTTATCTTTATTGCATACAGTTTGTAGTAAAAGTAAAGACGCTGTTGGTATGCATCCTGACACCTTGAAGTACTCCCAGAGTTCCCCGGGTACACATTAACAACCCCCTTAAAAATTTTTAACTTTACCTAGCCCGAACTTAGAGTAGGATTGTGCTTTTAAAACTGTTTAGCTGACTACAAAAAGCCGGACTGACATGAATTTGAGGATCATACTCAGTGGCTACATAATTGTGGGTTTATATTGTTCCCGTATAATTGCTTCGTGTTAACCTGACACTGTTACGTTTATACCGAGGCTGTATGTCGATGTGTCCGCATTGAAACTACTGCCCATTAAGTTTCGTCTGAAATTTTTTTCACGAAGCGTAATACAAAGGATTCAGACTTGACCAGTGGGTGCCATAACCAAGTCTCCGTTCTAATAAGCCAAAAACATTGTCTTTTTCACGATTGCGCATAAAATGGGAAAATTGCAACGTTAGGAAACACTTACTACATCGTGATGAACACAGCTACAGCTAAAACGCTATACCGTATACTGTGTACATCACTTTTTTCTATTATTATAAAAGCACAGAAGAAAGAATCTAGATTATTTTTAAAATGACATTATATATCATGCATGTTTGGTAAAACATATTTTGCTTTATATAGTTTCATGAGTTTCAGTATAAGCTTAAAGTTAAATATTAATCTACTTAAATCACCAGTAAAGAATGGAACTGAAAGAGGACACTAATCTTGAGGCTGTTTTCCCTTGATTGAAGTTCAATAGTGATGCTTTCGATTTTCACTTGGTCCTTCCCCCAGCTATACATCATCTTATACGCCTCAAAGTCTACTCCACACCCGAATACCAAATATATCT
Organism: Akabosia matsudoensis; assembly: GCA_019593645.1. Taxonomy (NCBI): domain Eukaryota; kingdom Metazoa; phylum Arthropoda; class Collembola; order Entomobryomorpha; family Paronellidae; genus Akabosia; species Akabosia matsudoensis. Next base: position 5,742 of record VICI01000923.1, on the reverse strand, counting down.
TGAGGATTTTTGAGCTCAAATAAAGCACTGAACTCGGCTCTTGCCCGTAATGAAGAACATGATAACTTGCGCCAACTACTAGATTCGATCGTTTTGTATTATTAGCTGCAAGCAGCTCGCCTAACGACAGGAGGTTGCTTCGTACCAGGAAAGGTGTAACCCAAATACTTACTTTATCATCATCAATCATATTATTCACAATTTTGTGCTTTTCACCCCTAGTTTCGTGATAGAATCCGTAAATCTCAAAAGAAATTTTGTTGTGCAAAGGCATTTACGTGAACAATAATGTTAATGTTTTCTCGTGAAATACATGTATCTAACTACCTACGCATCAAAAATATCTGATCGTACACATTCATGTTGTTTCATGCAGTAAAAGAATCTGAAGGGGAAAACTTTATTCTTTTGAGTAAGGACAAGGATTTAGGAGGAGGATTTATCTGGAATGAGAATGTCTTTGGGTGGACTTCATCAGTTCATACAGCTGTTCCAGAATATTTTTTTTTGTTCTCTTTTATCAAAAACTATGGTTCACTAAAAAGGTGAGCCAAGTTTGTTGTTATATTAGTTTAGAATTTTTTTTTGTGTGGTTTACACAATAATTTTCCTCACGTGGAACATTAGGGTTCTCTGCGTGAGTGCTATACTGGTGCCTAAGGGTCAAACCGATTCCTTGCTTGCTAAAAGGTCAAGTGTTTCTTCAAAAGAATTTCTCTCCATCAAGACTGAAATAATTTCCAATACCATCAAAATCTAGTGATGATGATGTGGGAACCTGCCATATTCTTTGAAGAATTATAAAAGGATGGATATATGTATCTGTAAAGGCACAGTCATGGGATGAAATGAAGATGGAATCTATCTTCCAGATATGCAAGTCAACAATAGAATTGTAAAAAAAAATCATAACCACGCAAACTCCAATATTTCAATCAATCAAATTCACATTGATGTGGTGAACACACATTGTCAGGTACAAGAATTTTTATAGCATTTACCTTGCATCATCCTTCAAATTCAACTGAACATATTCTATAAAAACTAAAATTTAGAAAAGCGAAAAATAATAAGAAGAAAAACATAGTTCTTCTGATTGTCAATATTTTCACCTCGCTCTTAAAATGCAGCCGTAGAGCTGTCCCTCCATAAAATTTTACTGCTTTCTTGCAAGAGTTTTTTAATCTTTTACATGTTTTACTCGTTCATCCTTTATTACCGCACTCAACCAACAGACAAAAATATAACAATGGTTATAAGAGTGCGAGCGGTTTTACAAATCGATATGCCAGATTTGTTTTCAGCTGTCATTATTACCAGTTGTAAACCTCAAGTTTTAGAGTTTGACTTCTCTATTGGGTGATAGAAAATAATATATCGTTTTTCCATCCCTAATGATTTACGTAACGAATATGCCTTGGCCATATCATGCAACAAAATACGAACACTTTTTGTTCCCTGGCCCTATGATTATGACAGATTATGACTGTTGAAGCCACACCTACTGTCTTACATGACTTGCCTACAATTTGGAATTGTTGTCGGAGGACTGAACAATACGGTGGTTAGCTAGACGTATGTAATTCGTGTGCAGCACATTATGCGCTGATCAACCAGTTGAAAAGGTTTTTTTTTCTCGGGCACACACACTTATACTAATATTATACCTACATACATAAACGACAGAATTCATACGACGCTCTGAAAAATATTATATGCATGTGTGGCAGTTAGAGTTCTCTTTCAATAACAAAGAAATACATAGCAAAACATTGTTTCAGTATTTACTTTTTCTGTTAGCTTCGTAATCTACAACAATTCATGAATTTATGCGCCTAAACAAAGATCATGTAAACTCGACAACTAATACGCTGTCCACAAGCGTAAGGCACTTGTGTAAACTTGAATACTACCCCAATAAATAAATTAATGTAATACAAAAAAGATGTAACTAGCATGGTTCCACAAATAATGGAATTATGTTGGCTACTTTTATGGTATAATCATCAAAATCCAAGAAGTATTTACGAGGACAAATGGGTAAAACTTGGATGTGCAGGGGAAATGATACAGGAGAGAACTACGCGAGTTTACCTAGAAACTGGACGTATAGCAAAGCATTACTTGGGCTGGGCCCGAAATGTCATCCGAACAAAAGCGAAGGTAAGGAATTTACACCAATTTGAAGGTGATTTATTGCTTCGTTGTCAGAAGAAAAAACTCTGGAAAAGTGAATCAACAACATTTATATCATGTAAACCCTCTCCCTGGAATTCTGACAACTGGGAAAAACAGAGATTGCTACATTGAAATTAAAATTTTACAAATAGCGACTTGCATTACAAATTTTCATACGTAGGTACATCAAACAGCTTATATAAACTTCTACTGTGTTGTTGTATTCGCAAAAAGAAACCCAATTTCAGTAGAAGGCTCTTTCTACTCGCAAGTTGTAAGAGAAACAACAATTATTTACTGAAGTCCATTAGTACCAAAAATGCTTAATGTTTCGTCGCGCATTATATGAAGTATTTGTGCAACGAATACAGAAGAAGGTTTTTTAGAACCCTGATTAAATGCAATTTTAAAATACCGACGGACACGCATTCATGCACACAATGAGAATTCAATCAGACACATCTCGAGAATTTTATGTAGAGTCATTGATTTATCTTAATCCCTTCTTCATCATTCTCTCTTGCGTTCTCCTGTCACATTATAAAACCTACAGCCATCATTTCGGATGATGTATAAAAAAATCCATGAAGAAAAATGATTGAAGAGATATGTATTGTCATTCCTTTCTCGTTCAGCTTCATTTGAAACGGGATTAAGAAGAATAAGAAACGCAGGGAGGGAGACGATGATGCACAGGTATTTGATTTATAGTTAGCTTTTTAGATGGATGAAAAGAGGTATGTGTGTCTGTCATAAGCTTTGGTACCACCATCGATGTCAATTGAAAATGACCGGTTGCAAGCGAACGTACATTCTGTCTGCCTGTACGGCTCACCATTCGTAACAGTGGACACATCTGTAATTATGCTCGTGAAGCGTGAAATAATTCATATTAAAAGTTAAGAGTTTTATGTAATGATAGCTCTAGCTTTCTTTTACACTGTTTCATGAAGAAGGAATAATGTTATATGAGCAGCAGCTAATAAATAATCAAAGTACTTACCTACAAAATGTTGAATGTATGCGTTGAAAATTATAGCGTCTTTCCTAAATGTTACTAGATTGGTATAGGCTTTTCCCCGAAACCCTCATGTGTATAAAAAATCCTTACTACCAACTTGTTTCGTAACGCCATTTAAATTCCCTTAAAGTCAAGGTCGCTACATGATAACATGACTCAATCATTGATAAACTGTTTCACACCAGCAAAAAACTAGAACAATTGAGATTAGTCAGTGTTTTTTTTTGCACAGCATCACATGCAGTCTACTCATTACCAAATCGACATATAATGAGAGGAAATCCCACACAGTGTGACGGCTTCATTGGTCCTACAGAAATTGGCATCTACTTTTGAGTCTGCGCCTGAATCACTGCAACCTGTCGCTATTTAACCACGCATGTTCACAGTTCCACTTGTTTCTTTCTACGAAGGATCTAGTCCAATTGGTATGATTTTCAGTTGTATCCTGTGTAGAAAAAAAAATCTGCACGTTTCACTTTTTTGCACTTGAACACTGCTCATTGCCGGTTAGTACGCATGAAAAGTGGATTTTTCTTTTGGATTTTGCAACAGGGCCACAGTGCAGCCAGTACGTTTGCCCATGTTTGTGTTCATCAGCTTGAGGTTAATAGTACATGAAAATATTTCTGTGCACAAGTAATGAATTTCTGTTTTCTTCTTATGGGCATTTCAATCTTCTTAAAATGGAGAAAAAATTAATTACGAATTCAATGAAGCACTTCACAAAAAAAGATAATCGAAACGCTTGCCCGAATACTTTTTACGTTCAAACTGTCTTTTCTAGCGATATTCTGAAGATTATGGCGATTCTCAGAGCGTCTCAACCGAGCCAGCATCAACGTGTTGATCTTACGACAGAGTGAAACTCGTAAAAGAATCACGGCAACTATTAAAACCAAAACTTTCAAACGTGAACTTAAGACGAGCTTTGGAGACAGCACACTACTACTCATTCACCAGACAAGAAAATACTCAGTGGTCACACAGCAAGTAAAGTAATAGAATGACACCACCGAGTAATGCATGAAAAAAAAAGTTCAACTTGCTTCAAAATGGTAAAAATTGAAATGCATGCATACCAATGAAAGCCAAAAGAAATACTGAGTATCATACGAATAAAAGATCCTTTAAGCACTTTGTTGCGTAGGTATGTTTATTACATGTGTATGCGTAGATGAACAAGTATTTTCGTCTTATGCCAGTATTCAAACAGGTAGGAAAGTTAATATTGAAGATTCTTATTGTAAAGAGCCTTTTTTTCTCTCTTACAATCTGGTGCTCGGTCATACATGCTTTAGTTGGGGATAGGTATTCAAGTCGTAATACGCACTCCGTTTCTCTCTCTTCTCTCTCGGATAGCTCCATACATGAATAGGTAGTCATAAATGGACAACATAACAAATGGATGGAAGGATGGACGAAAGAGAATGAACGTGATTATGCTCCATCGTACTCAATCCCGATATCTTAAATCTTTTCAGTCAAACTTACATTGTTCAAGCTTTCCATGAGGCTAAACTGTTCCTGACGAGTTTTACTGTTTCTCTTTATACCTATGCAAGGAGTAAAAATGTATGTACAATGGTGAGTGAGATTTTTCTTTATACAAGGCTTCTCTCAGAGCGACAGACGGGTATCCAATGTTGGTATTTTCATATTTCAAAACATTTCCTGTTCTTTCATTGTTGACGGAGAAAGAGAGGGAATGTCATATATTAGAGAACCCCACCACGGCAACTTTTTTTATTCTTACAAGAAATGATTATGTTGGTTTTATTACGCCATTTATGTACACTATGTATAAGTTGTTTCTTCACTGTAACTTGATAATGTCCACGCTGTACATATTTATGTACAATGGTGAGTGAGATTTTTCTTTATACAAGGCTTCTCTCAGAGCGACAGACGGGTATCCAATGTTGGTATTTTCATATTTGAAAACATTTCCTGTTCTTTCATTGTTGACGGAGAAAGAGAGGGAATGTCATATATTGGAGAGCCCAACCACGGCAACTTTTTTTTTATTCTTACAAGAAATGATTATGTTGGTTTTATTACGCCATTTATGTACACTATGTATAAGTTGTTTCTTCACTGTAACTTGATAATGTCCACGCTGTACATATATAAAGATGGCTTTGAGCTGTTATCTATATAGCTTAATATCCGATACTAAGGGATTTTTTTTGTCATTGTTGCTCTTATGGCTTCAAGCGTCGTCGGTTGTACAACAGAACCAGTAGTGGTTTTGTTTTCATTTTCAAACCGAACACGATGGAAGGTGGCTTGTAACAAAAAATGAAATCTTTCAGCCATGGCAGATGGAAAGTAGCACATAAAAATAATTTCGGCTCTTTGCTATGCGACCACAATTTTTCGCATAGTTACCTGTTACAACGGCTGCGATGAAAAATGGTTTGGACAAACACAATTTTTGTCGCGCTTAGATCGGAATTGATTACTTCGCAGATTGTCTTGGCTTAGCGTTCCGATCCGAGCCGTATGTATGAGCAGTTCAAATATTCAGGCGTATATTACTG
>VICI01000922.1:0-28176 GCA_019593645.1 Akabosia matsudoensis | reverse complement strand
TATAAAGCCGAGTTTAACAGTTATCCTCCAACTGACATTCATTTTTGCAAGATAACCTTATCCATTTATTACGATGATTCATCTAAATGTAAGGCCTCCTAGTATACTAAGCAAGTTTATCCTGCTTATTTGAAAAATTTACTTCGTTCCTTTTGTTCAAAGAATTTTTTACGGATTGTATCGCGGATTTGCTCTGCGTACTTCGAACGTGCGTACATACAAAACAATAATTGAAAAAGTGAAAAAATTTAACACGCCTTTTTCCTTTATCAAGTAAAGCCGACTAATTGTTATCATTTCTTTCTGCTTGAGTGCATCTGAAAACAGCTTTTGTGGCTTGTTACCCTGCCGACTAGCACCACTGGCCTCCATTTCTGAGCAAAACGTTGTAAAATAGTTGGCTACTGTATAGCATTCCTAATGAGTAATTGAAGGAGGGTTTGGTGAACTGCCCAAGCGCATTTATCTATGTACTTGACGGTTCATGTAAAACTTGTAGAAGATTCTAATACACAATTTTGCTATAATTTCTTCAACTGCGTATCAATTGATTCACATCTATCTGATAGCAAACTGATACAGTTAAAATTATTTCGATTGCTAAATAGTTCTTATCTCAATTCATCATTGCATATCATGTTTTCCGCATGAGTAACCTTTACTCCCTTTATATATACTGCCAACTGCGCTTCTACCAATTTACGAATTAGTCGAGTCGTGTGAAACCTCATATGTATTTATGTATATTATTGTGTGAAACCAAACATTTGTTTATATTGTAAGTGAAACAAATGTAAAACTGGTCTCGCGTGGCTTTAAACTGTCGTTTCAATTATGTTTGGTTGGCACGGAAACATCGCCCATACGTGAATAATTACTTGACGAATATACTTAGGTTAAGGGCCACAATTAGATCTTGTTGCAATCCCAATATTTATACGCACTGAAGGATATTCACTGATATGAGTGTAGTTTGTGCCAGGCTATTTGAAAGTTTAGAAATCCTACAATCATCNGCACTGAAGGATATTCACTGATATGAGTGTAGTTTGTGCCAGGCTATTTGAAAGTTTAGAAATCCTACAATCATCCTTGACTCATTGCATGAATAGCTTAAGTTCAAACCCGGCATCAAATGAAAATACAGTAAGCAGTACGTAAATATAATGGTTTCTGATTAATTGTAATAGAATCTGTAACACTGCTATATAAATGTCAACAAAGTTAATGTAAAATCAAGCAGGAGACTGAATTTTTCGTTGACACTTATTTTTATCCCTGTGAAATAGTAGTATTACATCACTTCATGACCTCCATCATTATGCCTCTTCTTCATCTTCGCCGTAGTCACAATGCCAAAGTTTCACGGAGACAACAAAGAACTTGCTGAATTGAAGATGAAAACTGCCAAAACATTAATTGTGTATGGCGCAATGTGTCGTAAACACTTTCATTCAGTGATTACTCTGTTTGTCATGTAGATGACAGAGTCCCTTCCAAAATACTGTCACTTTGCACAACCCTTATTTATTTCTGTTGGAGCAGCCACACGAGTTTTTGTGCAAATCTCATATATTTCTGAAGTGGGTTTATGTATCATCATTAGAGCAGCAAGCACTTAGTCATAGATCTGATCTAGAGCGTTTTGCTTCCATTTATAATCTGTCGACAATCCTCGTTATTGTGAAACTTAAAGTCGTAAAGCTTACTTTTGACATGTTATCATGATGATGTGTAGCAATTTCAAAAAAGTTTGTTTTGTTTGTACACATCTACTCATTTGGTGTAAGAGAATTGACCACCTTCATTTGCCAGCAGTCCCTACGAGCTTGTTTGTCTAGAACACGCATTACAATTTTTATGGTATAATGAAAGTCGGTAAAATCGTCATCAGTTTGCGATGAAATGGTAGATGGTTTGCGAAAAACACGAGCCTCGTTTATAATTCGGAAAATGGAAAATATTATTTCGCAGTGACACTTCTACACTACCCCCTGCTAGAGACGATAAAGTATAAACTAAGTTCTTTGAGGAATCGGATTGCATCATTTAATCTTTTCACGCCATGAATTGATTTCGTCTTCAGAGAACAGAAAAACATAGCATTATTTTTAAGCATTGGCTTTGTTTGTTACACATAATAAGTTGCTTACGAAACTCGTCGTCATTTGGAATTTGAAGATGGTCCAAATTAAATTCATACAAAATAAAAACGTTAAATATCTGATGTTGGCGAGTTAGATTTGGGTTATACCTCCTCAAACGTAAAGAGTTGAAGATTAGATGCTTCAGCTGAGTAATTATGCTAAGTAAGCACTAAGCATTTAAAACTATCGTCTAAAAATTCAAACATTTTGTCACTTAAGTTTCGAAACAAAGACCTTTGACAGAAGGAGTTGTTTAGCAGACCGTTATCGTACCGATGAATTCGTAAGCAACTTCAGGATCTCTTTTTTCAGGTAACAGTCATAAAGGTACGTCAACCATTTGACCAGTATCAGCCTGACACTTTGAAGTTTTTTTTTCATTATTTAGCCGGCAACAAATAAAAGCTCATTCTTCATTGTACAAGAGAGCTTGGAGTTTCTGCAATGATTTCTTAAAAACTATTATTTGCGTATCATTCCCTCCCATCTACATTTGTCTATTTTCATGATACTTGTAGGAGTTTATTTTGAATATGAATTTTGGTACCCTACCACAATTTCATAAAGTACTGTTTCGTTTCATTATGTGGTGTTTACAATCTTAATTTTAAGAAAAAGTTCTGGACCAATCAAAGCCTCCTGCATGACAAGCCTAAGCCTATTGTTGGGCAATTTGGCAGCATCTTGCAAAACGTAAAGCATGAAATTGCCTTCCCTTTAGTAGAAGGACATTCAGCATGCATACTTTGACAAGTTAGCTGTGAAGCAAGCAAAAGCCAATAATTTACTGCAAAATGCGGAGCAATCAAACATTCACAAACCGTATCAAAGAGGCACTTCCCCGTTTACCCAATTCCTCACATATCATCAGTCACGGTTGATGCGTTCCGCATGATACGTGGACGCACAAACTATGATCTATTTTAACAATTGTACACCCCTCAGTGTCCGGTTGTGCTTTGCTGTGATTAGTAAGGATGATAAGGATACTTGCTACCTAATCGTAGGCTTAACCATTTTCAACACAATTAGCACTGGCGTTCAAAAGCCAATCATATAGTTTTGAATGATTATCAGTAAATTTTTACCAGAGCTAATGGGTATCGAATGATATCCATTTAAAAGAAATTATTATAGCTTGCCGCAACCTATGCTAAGTACCCATCAAAAGCAATTGCTGTAGCATTTTTGTGTGCTTGTCATGAATTTTGGTTATTTTAGCTTGATAATAACAAGATCAAAACATGCACCGATATTGTAAGCGACAAATGCAAAGATTTGCTTAAATCATTGTGTAATAAATGTATCATTCGGAAACCATATTTATCTACTTTTTTGCAAAACCCTGATTGAATAGCATGGTAATGAGTAGAATGTACAAGCAAAAAAGCGTCAAAGAGGTTCTGCGGAAGGTTGTTAGTAGGATTTGGTTGCGAAAATGTTTGCAAAGTCTTAAGAAGGAAGCCACGTTACGTCAGTAGGTTTTGTACTAAAGTCGTAAGTAGTCTTTTCAATGGAATAGCTTGGACTTGGTTTTGTACATGGTCTTTGTAAAAATCATGTTGACATTCAACTGTACAAGATTGAAGATACAAAAAAAAATGATTATAGAATAAATATCCTTACAGTCTTTTAGTGAGTCCAGTGGAATATATCGATTTTTGATGTGGGTACTTGTGGCGATGTACTAATCTTGAAAGTGAATGAGTATCAGTCGCTGTTAGTCCGGTAAGATAAGTCCATCAGTAAGACAAACACGTTATACGGTCAAGTAGGTAGTCTCTAATAAGTTAACTGTCCCCAGTTAGTTACAATTACGTTTATTCAAAAAAAGCAAAAAGTCCAGCTTTTAAATAAAATGTTTTGTAGATAATTTTAATTGACGTAAAAGTAGATATTGGAGAAAAAATACGTTATATGGAACGTGCAAGGTAGTAACTAACGTTGTAAAAAAATACGGTAACTTTAATTTAAATGATGTAAAGTAGATAAAAAACTCAACGAAAGAAAAAAAAAATCTCTATAACGTTTTATGATACAAGTTCAGGGCCAGATAAGCAGCTTGTGTTGTACAGCGCGAGTAGTGGTAAGTAGTACAGTTGTCCAATGACGCAGTCAAAGGTCAATGAGGTACCTGAAATTTACGAGAACCGTCTTTTGTCTTCATGTCAGGAGATGGAGCATAGAAAACAGGCGGACCAGGAGGAAGCTCTCTTGTATTTTTAGTACTCTTGAGACCAGATACCTTAATAACGAAGGGCCTCTTCGGGCTGTCGAATCTGTGAGTATTGCCGAACGGGTTTCCGTTTCCATTTCCATTCTGGGACTGATGCCTCTGTGATTTGGGATAATCTGACCGGGGACGTTGACGGGGTCCATCAAATTGAGGGGGTGCTTGCTCATAGTCATCAGAACCGGATCCGAAGTTGGCTTGCGGCCTTGGGGGATAGCTAAAGCGAGGAGGTCCATTATGATGTGGAGTAAAGTCACCATTGTCGGCAGACTCTTTGAAATCGTCATTGTGGATCTGGTTTGGATGATAGCGTGGATAACCACGGCTCACTCTGAATCCTTGTCCAGGATTTGGACCAGACGCTGAGAACGAATAGGCAGATGGGTTCTCGTGTCTGCCACTGCCTGGGCCAGAAAATGGTCCTGGACCATTTGGACCACCCCCTGGAGCGTTGAACGATCCCGGTCTTTTTGGTGGGCCGTTGAATGGGCCTGGGCGGCTTGGACCACCAAACGGTCGTGGACCTGGAGCACCATCTAAACTGAGGAATGAAGGTCCTGGTCTAGATGGGCCATCAGAGCTTTCATACGGGCCACCGGCTGGAGATCCATCAATTCCACCAAACGGTCCAGGACGTGAGGAGGAATCATCGGGGTTGGCACCAAATGGAATTGGCCTGTCAGGTCCATCACCACTTCCTCCGTGTCCAAAAGGACTTGAACTACTGGAAGGACCATCAGAGCCGCCCCCAAACAAACCGGGTCTGGAGGAAGGTCCGTCGGGGCCACCGCCGAACAAACCTGGTCTGGAGGATGGTCCGTCGGGGCCGCCACCAAACAAACCTGGTCTAGAGGAAGGTCCGTCGGAGCCTCCGCCGAACAAACCTGGTCTGGAGGAAGGCCCGTCGGAGCCTCCACCGAACAAACCTGGTCTGGAAGAGGGTCCATCGGATCCGAATGAACTTGGGCGCGAAGAAGGACCAGAGCTGGTTCCGAATAGACCTCCTGGTCTGGATGGCCTTGAACCAAAAGGTCTACTAGATGGACCATCTAACCCTGGACCACCACTGTAAGGTCCTGGACCTCCTCCGTACACACCATCCGGAGCTCCGAAAGGTCCAGACTCGCCTATTCCATCGGGAGCTCCATATGGACCACTGGGTCCGCTTGGACCACCTGGGCCCCCGTATCCATGAGGACGTCCACCAGAAAAGCTAGGTTTTCCCCTAAAAGGTCTACGTTTTGGAGCACTTTGGAATTGTGTCACACTTTGAGCTGGTCCAGCGCCAAATGGCGACGGCTCACTTGGACCATCATCTGAATCATCGTAACCATGGGGACTACCTACATTTATAATAAAAATTGAATTCAAACTTAGTTTATTAAATAATTACTCATTGAATCATTCATCGAAAATCTTGAACCAAGAATCGAAGTGTATAGGTACATAAAAAATGAGGATTTTTTCAATGAGAAAAGGAAAGCAAGACATGTCATACTCTAAGTATTTTTAAACGCTTTTAGTTCATTGATAAGTTTTCGAAAAAACTCGGTACCTTGAGGAGAAAATTGATGGAATGGCCGGTGTTTGCCACCACTAGGTGCGTAGGATTCGTGGCCTCCAGGATTTGACGGAGCTCCCATTTTGGAAAATTCCCCTCCGGTTAGCTTAGAAAGGTCAGGGAATCCTTTAGGCGGGCCGAATTCAGGCATAAATCCCATTCCTTGATTTTCGCCATCACCAGGAGCATCCTCAATATCAAAGCGGTCTGCAAAGGCAATGATAATTCATTAGTTATGCATGCATTCTTCTCCTCTCCAAAAATACGCATACCTGAAGGAGCGTCTGGGCGTGGTGGTTGCATACCCCCGAAGTTGTACCTGGGAGGGGCTCCTTGACTGAATCCTGGTGGGAATGGTGCAAAGCTAGATCGTTGTCCTGAAAAATTATCATCGTCTTCAGCGCTGAATGGTACGGCAGTGGGTTCCTTTCTGCTTCTGTTAAGTGATTAGCGATGAGTAAATCAATGATTTGATGTCTTCATGTTATCTATTTCACTTTGAAGTGCCTCACAAGAAGATACGTTTATGAGAACCATTTCGTGTGAGCTAAGTATATGACAAGGACTTTCTGGTTCTCAGTATTTCCTTCAATATTTCGTGTATTACGGTGACTATACCATCCGTTTTATAAATCACTTTTTATAACAAAAGCATTTAGTGTAAGGCATGCAAACTCCGTTTTGATGACAAGAGTTCTCTCTCCTTTTACACATGAATTTCGAATGAGTTTCCTATTTTACACTATCACTGATTCTTCTTCAAAATAAGATATAAAAAACCTCAGATTCATTAAAAAAGTGCAAAAGCTCCTTGGTCCATAAAGGTTAAACAGTATAAGTTCATAGTAAAAGGTATGCTCTTCAAAGTTTTATAGATATTATCAATGAATTTCATTCGTAAGAAACCTTCGCCATCTAAGGTGAAGGCAATACCACCCTTCACTGTTTAAAATGCCTTTAAGGAAACGTGAGAAAATTTCGATTGCTCCTTACTCCTTGTTTGGGTCATATGAAATTAATAATACCGCCAGTGTAAAAAGTACTCCATATGTAGCAGCATCATATTAAGCCATGGGCATAGTTAATCATCGTCAGAAATCCTGTCACTGGAATATCGAGCAATGCAAACCACTGGAAAGTCTCAAATACATAGATTGTTTAACTTACGCAGCTGGGAGCTTTTCCTGTGACGGAGCCTTCGTTGTTTTTTCCGGCTTGGTTGTAGCCTTCGGGTTGGATCCACCTGCAATTAACCAAAAATAAGTACAATTAAAATAATAGTAATTATTATTTTTATTAAAATAACGTCGAAAATAATAATGGTTTTCACTCCAGTTGCATTCTGGAAGTCAATCTACAATCTAGTGAATTTATAGCAAAAGTATTTGGAATAAATTTTGTCACGACTTTGCCGCTTACTTTCCCTTAAGGATAATGCGCAACATTAAGTCCGATTTATTGTATGATTCCAATGCTTCCTTCTCAAGATCTCTAGACTTTCATTAATACTGTTACACATTATGTTACTGTGAATTTTGAAGACCATTATTTTATAAATACGATAACATAACCCATAACAGCGTCGTGATTCAATTTTCCATTGACCATTTCATTTCATAGTTGATAGTGTACATTTCATGCACTTTGATAAGTTAAATGGAGTTGATGTTCATGAACACGTTCGTCATTCATTCATCTGGTTTATATAAGATCACGGATAAGAATAATTATTTATCATTAGAATATAGAATAACGCGGCAGCAAAGGCAAGTTACTGTGGAATTTGTAATTGGACATCACTGCAAAATTTTATTACGAGAACAATGAGTCAACAGAAAGGGTACCATATGCGTTTTACGATAATTGCATAAAATATTTACTACAAGAACTTGTGGTTCTTCTGCGCCTACAATTTCGTAAAATTTTTGTGTGAGCAGTATAATGAGAGGCTCGTTCACATTCTCTTTTAATTTGTGTTTTTTCCTATTTCCGGATCTTGGTCTCTATCACGTATGCTGTATTATATATGTCTTCAAGCTTGCCGTGCTTACACAAAGAGATGTGATTCAGTAACCAACATAGCTCACGCTTTTTGCAGTCTGTGAACAACATCTGTTCATATTAATTGCTTATTTTACAATCGTTAGATGCAATAATGGGCACCAGCTACACAATATACGATGTACGACATACTTTTGAAAAATCGCCATCATTCTCGTTGTAATTTCAAACGGTTGCCAACGTTGTCTCAACACGTTTGAAGTATTCCATTCTATTACCCAGTGCATGTTGTATCAATGTGCTATTTTTTGGGAAGCGGAATTTAAAGATATCTGTTTAAAGACGTCTGATTTCTTTCGAAGAAAATAAAATTAGCGTCCCCTTCGCTCAAAAGCTGACTTGCTGAGCAATGCAACGCCTTCCTTCCTATGTGTTACCACTTAGTCGTTATGTGATCTCCTCGTTCATCGATAAATTTGTGACTCAAGCATAGCGGTATTTTCCACTCCTTTCTAACTGAAAATTGGGCCAAACGAGGTTTCATGTCGTCATTTTTTATAGATATCCTTATTTTTTGGAAACTTATGAAATTCAGACACAAACTTGTTCATTTATTATGCGAAAACTCGATGAAATAGTTGTTAACTGGAATGATTAAATGAATGGTTATAAGAATGGTATGAGTAAAATAATTCTCCGAATATGAAATTATGAAATCAAAATCTGCAACCCTCCAGCACTTAGCCATAAGCTTCTGAGCATATTTGCGAAGGTTATAGGGTTTTGATTTCGTCTTTTTTTAGACTAAACGCTTTTGTTCTTGCAAGTGTGGACCACCTGCTATAAATGTGGGTTTTCGCAATTCGAAATTGCAGCGAGGAATTGGTCCTCAAAAGAATGGCTTTCATGAATATTTAAGGCTAAAGAACGATCACACGTTAGGAAGAGAGAAGAGAGAGCAGCATTATGTTCAACATTAAAATTTACTTAATGGCTGTATACATAAATTTTCGAAGATGTTGGGCTTGAAACGTAACATGTTAATTTTACGCAATTTGATTTCACATTATAATTCAATTTTCCCTTATTGAAATAGGTAACTATACATATTAGGCGTGGCTTTTCTGCATTATTAAACAATTACAGGTCAATAATTATCTTGACTGCCGGCATAATGTCGGCAAAAAGCCATACTTGTTAGCAAAACCACAAATGAACGGTGGCTTCACTACCCATCACAAAATGACATTTGACATCTTGAATGCAACCGGAACCGGCTTGAAATTTCGAGTAATCGAAATATCGTGTATTTTTGGAAGGGCCTTTCCAGGCTTTCATTTTCGATACCCCAACAGGACTCCGAGCGTTTGGTGTAAGGCCTCTAAAAGTGCTGTTAATTCTTTTTCATACAGCGCACAGTGCATTGAATTATGTAGGCCTTTGTTCAACAAACAACTCAGCTTGGGTGAAGTGTGTCGAAAGTCACACCACTGTTGAAATGCTGGGCTGGCCTTGGTTTACGATGAGTTCACATCCTACAAAAATTGCATGGTCCTAAGTAAAGTTCGTTTGTGTGCATGTTAGGTGTGGGAATTGGGTAAAAATACGTAATGCAAACTATCCCCTTGATGTAACGATAAACGACGAGCCGTATTATTGAGAAGGTTATGCACTTGCCTAAAAAAGGCAGCGTATGGACATATGACGCCATATTACAATTGCATTTACTGTCGATACGTTTACAATGGTAGTATCTTCTCTTCTGACCACGGCTTGATTGCGTCGACAGCGCGGCAAAACTGATATCCAACAGTAATGGTTATTAGTAGTTAGTGTGACATAACTTTGCCGTACAGATACGCCGTCGTGTGTTACAGTGATGTTGCTGCATAGGTTGCTATTTCACAAACGAAGTAGAACAGGACATGCCTGCGAATGTAGTGTTACTGGTAACGTTGAAATACAATTGCATAGTCTTGCATAAAAGGACTGTGTTACACAACAAAATGATCTCGTCCAAATCATACGTAAAGCAACTTAATGGGAAACGCACAAAATAGGCTGTTTTGCTATAGTGTCATGCCACGGGGTTAGAAGGTACTATCGTAAATAAAATGAATGTGCCAACGGGAAATGAACGGTCAGGAACATTATTGCTACAGAGTTCGCAGTATTACGGATCCGTAGTAAGCAGAAATTACTTTGTTACGTGTACAATTGTGAATACACGTTCACATTATGCTAAGTGGTAGCCGTATCAGCAATCCCAGCCGGATCGGACGTTTCTCTTCGTTTTAAGAGAAAATAGTGTTTTACTGCATTTTGTAACTCACCAAGTTGCAGATAATGAAGCAATATGTTTCCGTTTCTGTTGTGAGTTTTATGCTGAACGTAAGCGCAGTATGACCAATATCCGAAAGGCAATTAGAATATTATTTAAGTACTTATAAATCATAGAATCAATGCAAAGGTTCCTGTACAACTCTCATTTTCCGTAATGATATAATGTAACCTACAGACACGTCCTTGAATGCATAATTTCAATCCAATGATGCTTGAATGACGGAGGCCTTGCAGTTTTTACCAACATAATAAATATTATAAATCCGGGTTTCTCTTTAAAAGTTATTTTTTGATAAAAATACAAATCCAATTATGCAAATGCTTTTCAAAAATAATGATCCGATCACATGTGCTCTACTGCATAGAGCGATGTTTGCCTTCCGTTTCACTTTTCTAAGTAGGTATAGTTCATACACTGCTGTGTAGGCTTGGAAAACATTGTTCTGCCCTTTCAACCGTAAACAATTAGGCTTTCCGCTCATAAAATTCGAAATCATTTCGATTATCTATGAAATTTGAAGTAACTACGTGAGTGCATAGGTGTGACTTGAATTTTCAAATTTTCACTCTAAAAAATCCTAAGGATTCTTAACTTAGAATTTGTTAGCGATAGTGAAACCGTAAGATTATAGCTGTTCGTTTGATGAATTTGACCTAGAAATTTTGCAGGTAGGGGCTGTTTTTCATTCGACAGATTTTTGATCACTGGTCAATGGTAAGATTCAATTATGTTAATCTGTTATAGTATTATAGTAAGCTGTATTGATCTCAAGTAAAATAACGGCAATCGACCATAGCTATTAATGGTTAACCAGTTGCTAGAATGTATGAAAATTGACTTTAGCCTCAAATGATTAGCGTTTTAGTCGACTACTTAAATTTTTACGTACGTGTGACTATTACACGCAGTCCATAACGCATGCTTGTGCATTGAAGATGTTCGAAGTAGCAAATCATGCGATGAAAGATGAAAAGTGTTGTCTCGTAATAATTTTTGTTCCGAATATTAAATACCGAGGTATGCAATAATTAATAGTAACAGTATAATTAAAGGAATGAATCAAAATAATCAGTATCATGACGATTCGCGAGGAATTAACAAAAGTTCATGTTTTTACCGAGGCAAATGGCGTAACTGTTCTGGATAGTTCATTGATTTATTCGCAGACACTTTAACACACTCATAATTGAAGCAGTATAACAGTGAATAATAATATCACCTATTTATATGTAAAATTACAAATGACGTCTTTCGCCACAGTGTTAGCTACGAATTCGCAACGGTTAAAGACAATAATAGCAAGGCGTATTTTTACGTACATGTAAAACTTACTCTTTCATCAGATCAATGGTTTTTTAAATGACTTCATCAATCTGTAGCCCAGTATTGCCGTATTTACGCCGAAAGGAAAACGAGAGCGCAGTTAAATGTTTTATTGTGTTTGATACAATAAAATGTTGACGAGATAAGGTAAGATGTTAAATTCTGTTACGAAAGATGTAAACAATGAATGCGTTTCCCATGGATTGCCTTGGTAGTTACGGTCATTCTTTTATCTCCATTTTCTGCTGGCTTTTCATTCCTTTTTTTGTGGTATTCTGACCTTTGTTTTTTTAAACTTTTTTCAATGTGCTTGGGTCTGTGAACGCAAAAAATTTATATTCTTGTAAATTACAAAACTACTTTGTTACAGCGCATCATCAATTAAATTGCTGGGCGCTGGGCGCAGAAAATTCTTCACAAATTTCTCTCATTTGGTAAACCCACCGTTTGTAAGTCTATTCTGATTTGAGGGTGACAATGATGTTGATTATGACACTCAGCTTGACACTCGGCTCTGACATAGATTTTTCTTCAATAACACATGAATTTGTTAACTGGTTGAATATGAACCCTGTAAAAGGCATTTTTTGTGGGAAACGAAGAAAGTCTAAACGATTCAAACCATACCAATTAAAAAATACTACAGCTTTATATGAGCAGAGAAGTTGTGCTTGCTTTACTCTTAATTTCCAAGATAATTAATTAATAAGGCTTTAATTATGGCTTTCGACTGGAGTGGTGGGCTGAACTTTACGCCTTATTTTTTTCAAATTTCCAACTTTACTTAAGTATACAGCACGTACATAACGTCATGAAAACCATATTTTGTTTTCTTTTAAATTCATGGCAAATATCATTATTCATCATGTGAGTTTCGAAAACAAAGATAGTTTAATAATCCTAGATGACACAAAAATGCACAGTCCGTGACAACGACTGCCCCTTTCGCGTGCATGAAAATCTGCAAGACATTTTTAAAAGCATATTTTTGCAGAGCCCAAGTTTATAATACACTATTACACCACAAAAAGTGTATCAAAACTTTGGCCTAGTAAAAGTGGTTCGGTGTCAATTACTCGGCAAAAATGCAATTCAATGTAAATATGTTGTTTGATAAATTATGATGGATGTTGGCTGACGTGGACGTGTGGAAACCCTTTAAAAATCTCTTCACATAGCATCATTTCACGTCAATGCTTAGAGGATTAGGTTACGCAACCTTAGTTATCTGATCAGTATCCTTAAACCTAAGGTTACTACCATCTTAATTTTTTCAAAAGATATGTCGTTAAGACAATCATATTAAAAGCGCAAGTATTGACACTGCGTTTCCAGATGAGTATCTTACTTCAGTTGAGCAGTGTGAACAATGTGGCGATAATGACGATGAAATTTCTGTGTAACCAATACTACATATCTTTTCAAGCCTCTGTACAATGACCGTTACTAAAGATAATTTTCATGCCATACTAAATACGTCATAATCGTTTTGCTTTTCACTTTCACAGTATCGCCTACTCTTAACTTCTTAAGTTTTATTAAAACACTGAATTCGAGTGCAGATCACACTTATTAGTATCATTCTTTGTCTTCTTCACATCTTACGCGGAATGACATGAAGTATGCTTGCTGCATACAAATGCAGGTATATATATTATATTACTTCAATGCCTTGCAAGTAGTTTCTTACTTAGTAAACGTTTACTGGACAATAAGGCTGAAAAAAATTGAAGTAATTATCTATAATATATAGACCTCATGAATCTTTCAGTAAGAAACTAAACTCTTATTGGAATACCGTAATAGAATTATGAACTCAATGCGTTAAATAGATCTACTAGGATTTCATTCCTAATGATAGAAAATAATTATTCTTTACCAAAGGAGCATTCAACTACAACGATTAAACAAAAATATTTTCCTGTTAAAATTTTACAGAAATATTCATTTGAATTGTTTGAAGCACAAAAACCTATAACCACAACCAATTGACGAATGCCATATAACAGTTTCTTCACTTTTCGTTAAACATTTAAGTGCCACATATTTTTATCAGAACAAAATTAGAAGAAGAAAAACTACGAAATTATAATGCATGCCAAATTGGAATATTGAAAAGCTATTTTCGAAGACAGATATCTGCGCAAATAATAAGTCAAAAAATGCGCACAAACCTATTGAAAGGATTAAAAAAGAAAAAGTAACATTTTCCCCACAGTCAGATAGGTACACACTCATAAAATGAAAAACACTGTCTTTGTGGATTTTCACGAACAAAGACAGAAACGCTTTCTGATTTAACACTCACAAAACAATAAAAGAAACCATTAAATTAACGTACATTTTTTTAACTGTCAACGTCTGAAAATGGTGAGAAAAAGTTGTCGTCAATCATCAAATTGCTGTGCCTATGTACAAAGTTTCCGATTATTTTAGAGGTTTATGATTTAGGCAAAAACATCTTGTTATTTCTGAAGGTCTGGCCTTATGGCCTAACCTAGACCTTACGGTTTTATGTTTAATCAACATATACTATAAATTCGTGATACTGACAGAAGCATTGATTCTCGATTTCCGATTGGTAGTATTTCTCTCATTAAAAAAATCGCCTGTCGTTAGCAACTTCGCCTTTGAGGCATCGCATTTTGTACCTACGCCTTTGTTACAGAAGACTACTTACGCGAATTTCGAGTCGTTATAATAAAGTTTACGCGACTAAATTTAAATTTCGTTTTTACGAAACCAACTGCTTCCGACCTAAACCCTTGGACAAGGGCAGTCTTCAGAGGCTGCAAGGTTTAGTTAAGTTCGCATGAGCGACTTCGCATTGTGAATCGATATTTTCTAAACAATTAAACAGAAAAATTCATCCAAATTAGCTTGTGACAACTGACAAATTTTTGCCTGTGAGGCTATTGCGTAAACGATAAGATAAGAACTCTACATATGTATATACGGCTTTCAGGAGGTCCTGTCAACCATATATCTTGGTTACTTTGATTGGGGAGAGAGCTAAAATTTTTTGTAAAATTTGTTTGGGCATCTGTCAAAATAATACATTTTGTTTCACTGTCATTGATATTCATTGGGCATGATTGTTGGGACTAATACTTTTTGAAAATAATCCTACCATTTTTCTGTAATTAACTGACACTACCTTTAAGAAAGGCATAGAACAGAATGTTTGTTCATTTGTACATTTGTTATACAATGTTTTGCAATTTTTAAAATAAATATTCTCCATGCAATATGTACACAATCTAGCCCCATGTCTCGCAAAAGTGATCGGTCAGATCATGTAAACAATAGATGACGCAATTCCATGTTATAGCGATAATGATGAAAAATAAAAAAATCGACAATCAATTTTTATTTACTTGGATCCTTATCAATCGAAATCTTGTACTGAAAAATAGGATTCTCGATTACATAACTTCGTATGGGAATGAAATTAACAGCAATCTTTAAAACGTGTGATACTAGATAATTACTCTCAATCCTTCATTATTTACGTTAAAAATACATCCATATTCGAGCTACCGATGTTAGGCTGCTGACGACATTTTCATATCATAAATTTTCTGGCGAGGTTGTTCAATCAAACGAATCAAATGCCCACTAATTCATCATTCGAGGTTGGATGTAAGTTGAAAAGGGTGTTTCTTTGAAGGAAATCGTTGTTTTACTACTAACTATTGCTGTTGCTATGATAAATATACTCACATAAACGTGTATTTATATCACTTGTTAGCGAGTACACCAATGAACAAAATCTCATTTCCTTTACGAGTAACCTTGTACCGTATGCTTGATTCAAATTAAACAACATTTTCAACTTAAAGTACAGGGAATAAAATTAAATCTACGTTTCATTTTCAAATGAAATAAAAATGCTTGCTCGGTATTCAGAACGCTTTGGACAACATCAAACGAATCTTCAGTAAGGAATATTATTCAAACCAATCTTGTTTTCCTAAGCCTCGGAAAACTTCACCTGCGACATAGTATGTGTTACGCAACAGTACTTTTAATCCCTAGATTATTCTATTATTCAAATGCAATGACTGATACGTATCCATAATGTAGTAATTGTATACCAACGTCATGAAATGGCACCCATCTTTCGGTCCAAGCGTAATTTTATTTTTTATGTAACAATTTTTTGAATGTTAAAAATGGTCAAAGTTTGCCAAATCAGTGACAGTCACTGTCATAGGACAGAACCACTCTTTCAGAAGAAAAAAAGCTTACAAGAATGGAATTATTTCGTATTTATATGCATATTAGAAGCTATACTTAAATGTACGAGTTACATAAAGTAAAACTCAATGAGCTATCAGATGTGCGAATAGTTGAATTCTTGAAGTGCTTCGAATATTTAAGTATTTCAAGCGCAACAAAAATAAAGTTCTTCGTGGATTTAGGATATGAATGTTACCCCCATGGGCTTTGAAATAGGTGAAAGGTTAAAATGATTTTAACTACCCCATTCGAAATAGCTCAGGACACTGCCGGTCAATAAACTCATTTGATAAGGTTCTGCCACACAAAAACATAGCGCATTGAAATCGCTCAAAATTATCCGAACGACTGGTACCTCTTTAAAATCCAGCAATCGTTCATCATTACTCATTGTGAAAACATGCTCCTCCATAACCTTAGTTCACTCTAAAAGTATATAAATACGATACTAGCGAGAAAGTCTAATCAGGTGGCAATCTATCAACTCGGGTGACTCACCCGTAGTACTGTGCACTTAAACTCGGGATCATTTTTTGGATGATATAAATAAATCATATCATTTCTGCTCGTACTCCTAAGAATTTGAGATAACGAACAATTGTCCTTGTGTGGGTGGACTACCTCAGGCCTGAAGGTAAGATGCAATTGCAGATCTAATATGCTTAAGTTTTGAAGCATTAAACGAATGTAGTTTGAACAGCGGTCGATCACCGAAGCCTGACATCTAAAAAATCATAGAAAATAAAAATTCCGTCTGCTGAACTTATAAATCAATGTTTACACAACTTGAATAGTCATATAATTGCTATTTTCTAACCGCTACATGTACGTACTCCAATTAAGTTTGTAGTAAGTAAAGCACGAACAGTCTTAGTATTTGCCAGCAGCACAATCCATCCTGACGAATAATATTTTAAGCCTCCACACGTGCATATGTGGGTTCAAACATAGCCCTACATATTAACATAGCCCTTTACTTTTTAAATGCCAAATACACCCTTGAAGACATTTCGAAACAAGCAAACATCTCCATTTGTCATTTGTTTTGTTTACTGTGCTGTGTTGGCAGTCCCCAATGTTCTCCGTTCAAAATTCTATTTTTCTAACCGCTACATGTACGTACTCCAATTAAGTTTGTAGTAAGTAAAGCACGAACAGTCTTAGTATTTGCCAGCAGCACAATCCATCCTGACGAATAATTTTTTAAGCCTTCACATGTGCATATTTTTATGTGGGTTCAAACACAGAAACAGTCTAACAACTGATAAATAAGAATATAATTCATTGCCTTATTTTTCCATAATATTACTTCTCGTTCCTTGTCATTAACATAGCCCTTTACTTTTTAAACGCCAAATACACCCTTGAAGACATTTCGAAACAAGCAAACATCTCCATTTGTCATTTGTTTTGTTTACTGTGCTGTGTTGGCAGTCCCCAATGTTCTCCGTTCAAAATTCTAAGTCAGACTAAGCAAGTCTTCTAAGACACTTGGCCAATGATCCTAACTTTTATGCAGTTTTTATGTAACTCTAACTTCCATCTACTATTCTACTAAACTTGGCTTTTTTCTGTTCTTTACGGTTTCGATTTTACTACGTTTATTTAACTTAAGTACAAACATTGCCGAGATCTCTAAAATATCGTCCATGATTTCACAGCGTTGAAATTCCTTTTATAAGTAATTCATGAAACAAATATTGCAATGAATGACAACCTGTATAATACAAACCATACCCGAGTGTGCTTACACAAGTTCCTTCAAGCCGGATGTGCTTGTTAACAATGTAGTTGCTATTTTACATTGGACGTCCTGAACCTGACTCAGCCATTATTACCACACATTTCATTTACTATTAAGACTTCTCTTTTATATCGAGGTAAACAATAGTAAATGAGGTACAATAGAAAAATTGTAAGCACTTTATAATATAATAATGAACTTTTTGTCAGGATTGCCTTACTATGTAAACTCAAACAACAAGATGCCAACTCCCATCAGCTTAGAACTGACAAAGGGACAGAAGCTCGTCACTTATTAAGTAGAGAAATCTAAATTGTCTTGGTTGTTTGTCCGTACGTCTGTTCGTCTGTCTGGATGTATCCGCGAAATCTCAAAACCGGCTAATCGTTCAAGCTTGAACTTTGACCGCATGATTTTTGAACATCAACAACCCTGATGCTGTTAACGTTGAGCATTCACGTCATTACGTTTACGAGTTAAAGGATGACGAAAGTTAACGATAATGCTTCGTTAATGGGCAAAAAACTTATTGGCGATTTTGATGGTGCTCCATACGTCGATCATTTTTGCAAAAAATAGAACGGTCGCATCGTGTATGAATTATAGATCAAGAATATCTTGTGTACCGCATCTTGCAGATCGTGTTTTAACGAATCTTGCAGATAGTGTGAAGCGCGACTTTCGCTACTTACGGGAATCGTGCTTGAGCGCTTTATTACTCAATAAAGACAAAAGCGTTTCATTTTTGAGGAGCAAACTCCTCCCGCACTGTAAGCATAAAAGTATCTTCATGTGGAAGGACTTGAAGGACGCATGATTCAGAGATGCAGGAAAATGACGATTATTGCATTCTAGCAGTTGGCACCACAGTGAACTAACAGTATATTTGTATGTTCAATGAAAAACTTTCAGTTGTACCATGTAATTAATCATTCTTCGGTTGACTGACGATCGTAGCAGAAGTAAACAAAATAGAAGATCCCGAAGGTATGGATAATCAAGGTATATACCTTACTTTAGAGTAGAAATACATTTGCATTGAATATTTTTATTCAAAGCTCTGGACTGCCTAGCGTAATTGTTGGAAGAAGTTTGTACACCGGAAACTATATTTTTACATGTGCCTGCTACATATTATAACATACATTATACATAGCTATAACGGTTTTTGCATGAACCTACTGCATATTAAAATGTAAAATATACCTATGATGGTTTTTACATTTTCATCCTCTATTAAACCAATTACTTCATGTTCTAAGTTATCAGCAACACTAAACAAGTAACGATAACTCGGATCACACACAGTCAGTATTAATTAGGTAACTGATCTAATCTCCTTTGTTAGTAGATAAAAGACTTTACACAGGATGATACGATTCTTGCGGAAGGAAACTCTTTGAATGTGTCATTGAAAGATACATCGTGCATCCAATTTTAAGATTGCAGAATGTTGGAAAGGAAGGGAATCAGTAAACCAGACACTTTAGCTGTCTGAGTTGCACAATTTCATTATCCGTATGCATCTGCAATAGAGTATTCTTGGCTATTTCTTAAAGTGCACTGTGTAGACCTTGGGCGACCTAATTTTTTAAAACGAACAAATGTTACTACTGCCCCATAATACGAACTTTGGAGCATAGTAAATCGAATCATATTTGAATGATTTAATGCGGCTTGCGACCAGTACACGTACAGAGCAATTCCTTAAAATCTTACTTCTCCATGTCCACGCCACACTTCGCTATTTCCTTATTAATTCTGTTTAACTACTACTCAGAGAAAAGAGAGACTTGAGGTGTGTTCCTAAATATGTAAGTTCATCAAATTTCATTTTCGCCACAACAATACGCTTTTGTTGCGGCGCTAGTATAGTAGATAAAAATTATTGGCACTAGTAATTGTGACCAGATCGCACGACTTAGGTACATTAAAAGGTGTGCACATGGCCTATCTTGTATGTACGTTTCATCACCCACAAATAGTACTCTTAAACTGTTTACATATCCCACAAGAAACAAGTTATAAAGCTAAATATTACACCTTTCAGTTAGTTTTTCACATCCTCAGATTTTTCTTCGCAATGAAACTAGTTACAGGTGTCGGCCAAGTGGGGTAGTTGTGTTCGAATTCTTGCGTAAGCAGTGGAATATCTACTGAATAACGAATTCCTAAATCTTGGCTGATGATAACGATGGTGATAGACAATAATAACATCTTAATGCATAGTGTACCATCCGTGCACTGATTGGGATGAAATACAAGAGGCAGAGGAAAAATAAAATTTAGTGTATGAAAAAAGGAATCATCAGCCATACCTGCTAGCACTACCTTACTTGAAAATATTCGCCGAATATATATGTCATCTCGACTATCGGAAAAAGTTTCATTGCCTAATTTAGTTATTCAAATCAAATACAACTTGAATTTCTTGCGTGTCTGGTTATATGTATGTACTATGATTTAGGTTTGCCAATCAATTTGAAAAATAATTCTCAATATTAATTATTATTCAGGGCATTTCTGCATTGGCTTGCATTTGGCGTAGTTCGCGCACGAGTAAAGAATATATGAAGTGTACAAAAACGATAACCATTCCTAATCACAATAAAAGGCAAGTGTTAGAAGGGTAATTTTCAAAATAACATCAAACTATCATCAAGTTCTAGGCGGTTGTCTGTTGGTCACAAATATAATAATTGCTCTGTTGTAGCTATGGGCTTTTTTGTTCTCAATTCTTGTGAAACCGTGCATGTAGGGTTTAAGGTGTAATAATGTAATTTAGAACTTATCACTTGTAAATTTTCAGAAAAATAGACGTTTCACGTTTATAAATGCACTCATTTTCAATCATTATCAGGATTATATCTGTTTCGTTCAAGGTTTCTTTCATTCTCAGGTGCAAATACTTCAAATATTCCAGAAAAGAAGGGATATCCGTACTTTGAAAAAGTGTATCGACAGTCATTCCTATTATACAGTGGCATCATAAAGAAATCTTGTGTTATCTTTTATAAACTTTATAGATTCATCAAGAGACAACTCTAGCGTCAATTGGCAATTTTTTACGTCATAAGGGTGAAGAGACTCAAACAAAGCATCAAACTCTTGACATGATTGTAACTATGTTCCTGGTGAGCACTAAATAGAAACTAAAAACTACGACACAAAAAAAGTTGTTCATTATTCCTTTTAAAAAATATGCATTTACAACTGGCACTATATAAATCATTTTGTAGCTGATACAATTATTGCAAACAAGAAATGTCAATTCGTTACTGTTTACATTAACAAATCGAACAAATTTAAGGTTATGACATCATTATGCAACTGTGAACACAATGCGAATTATGCACTCTGTTTTCATTTCCTTTTACTATCAATCTGTGAGCAAAATCATCCCGCTAGCGTTCAAGTCAGAGGCGTAAGCATTTCTTTGTGGATTTGTGATTTGTTGCTTATGAATGGCTTCCGATTACAAGTTGTGTGAATTTATGGTTTTCTTTGTAAGCAAGTTCTGTTTCTTGAACAGAACAGGGCTATACAATTGCGTGTAAAAAGGAAAGGAAGTGTGGATAAGGTGTGAAGATCCACTCACTTTTTCATATTTATAACCACATTACCCAAATTTGAATTTTGAGGTGTGTTGTGTATTCATTTCTTTGCATATTTATGTATTGATGTATTACAACTAATTGATTTCATGCAGTAAATAGTTTTAAAAAACTGATCCAATTATTATCCACACTAGCTTTCATTATGGAATACTGTCGTTGACAATTTTATTACATTTTCACATGATAAAATCACTAACGATTGTTGTCATACGAAGCAAAACATTCAATAAATGTATAGAAGTTATGTTGATTAGTAGTCGAGCCCCAGTTTAGTAGCATTAACACATCTGTGAAATAAATCAGTACGATTTACATCTCACGAAGTTCGTCAATAAATACACGGTTCGCACGAATATTCTCATCAGCCATTGATAGGCTTCGACTAATACGAAGAATGGCTAGAAGCAATCACTATTTAATTTGCTTTGGACACGGACTAACGAGCTAATATTTATGGATGCATTAACATTTTTATTTCGAAGGAATACGTCATAGAATGCGATACGGTTGGTAAACAGTTTTAGGATTGCGAATTACTAACTATAGAAAAAAGAAAGATAGTTGCAAACTGTGGTTTAAGCCAAGATATTTATTTTATAAAGATGTAGTGAAAACAGGGATACTTTCTGAATTCATTTTTAACCAGGTCTCAGACAAAAATACTGAAGAATTATTCGGAAAATCAAAACCTACATGCAAAATCGATGAGGAACGACAAGCTCGCTAGTAGATTTCAGGTTACTCATTGAAACTTGACAGGATGTTTATTGTTTCTATTTCAGTTCCCTAACGTTAACAATTTAATTAAGCAAATTAAAAAAGTAAAGACTTTATCGCTGTATATGCTGGCAAAATAAAATAGCATATAAAAAACACCAAACGAGAAACAAATCGTTGCTTTAAAGAGAAATTAAATGGCTAAAGAAATTTTCTGTTCTTCCTATCGCTTCATCTTTAAAATATGCCCAAGTATGAAAGTTTACAACAACTCATAGCAAGTACAACGTGAGGTTTTCTCAAATCTAAATAAGTATCACCTAATTGTTCCAACACTGTTGAAAATACCGTCCAACTGTAGACAACAATGCTGGCGTATTATAACAATTTTTCGAGATAAGCTCGTGTGGAAGATATGTTTAAAAACGTACCCATTGTATGGCTTTTAATGTCAAACTCACGTATAATCCACATTATGGTTTTCTTTTTTTTCACGACAATCAAACGAATAATGTGTGAAATGACAGTAGTCACTTTTAGACATGAGTGATAAACACCATTAAAGGTGATTACGCAATTGGTTATGCGGAAGATGCGTTCAACAACAATACAAAATATTTGATGACTTACATGTAACAATCGGAATCCATGTTACTAAAGCTACTGCTGCTAAGCTCCACAATCCCACATTTCTCAAACGACCCATGATTCCTTTTCTTCCGTACTGACACTCTGCTTCGTATCCTCAAGTATGTTTTTTCAATACTAAACGAACATTTACAATTAAAACTTGGTGACTCTTTTAAATACAGAAAAACGAAGTAAAAATCGGAAATGCCAAAATCACCTTAAAAACAAGAAGCGAACAAATATATTAGCGACGGATGTGCGCAAATGTATACAAACTCTGTTGCCTAGGTCATATTCATAGAATCAGTTTGTTGCGAGAGTTAAAAAACAGGTCACTAGTAAAAAAAGGCAGCTATGAAAAAGCACACTTTCTTTGCTGCCCTTACTACACCCAACTGCAACCAGCGTTTGTTCTAGCGCAGCCCTTAAATAAACTTGAAGATTGATATTGCCGATGATTAGCGCTGTCGGGATCAAAGCGTGCAATATGCACCTTCTCTTACACGTCCTTTTCTCAAGATTGGACTAGGAGGTGTTAACGAGACCAACTTCTTCTGAGACGTCCAGTATAATAGCATGGATTGTTAAGGCGTTAAAAACTACACATCTTCAATCAACTCAGTTCTTTATCATGCGCTTCTTCACTTTAAAGTGTATTAAGTCCACTTTTGCCATCCCGCTTTAATGGCGAACATATAGAAACTTTTTTTCTTAAAAGTAATTACGAAGAGAACATGAAAGCACTACACAAATTCGTTGAAGCACTAACATACCTTCACCTGATGATTTTAACTGAACCAAATAAACTACCCATCTGAGTAGAGTATCATAACCATCATAATATTATCGTGATCTTGGTCAAAAATTAATAAACAAGAAACAATCGAAAAAGGAGGGTGATGAGCGATTTGATGGTCTGCTGATAATGAAGTAAACAAGAAGAAACGATATGAAGCCTTGTTTTCTACTCTCCACCTTTCTTTCTTTTGTTTTAAAAACTTATTCGCTCATCATCATAATGTTCTATAACACAACAAGTAGAGCAAACGGAAATTCGAAAACGGAAAAAATCTTTTCACAATAGATCAAGATGAATGTTTATTAGAATGTAGTAGCTGCATTCTGATGGTATTTATGTGCGTGATGGTTTCACCTTCTTTTTCGTTTTGGGTACAGAGTAACAGCAACTACCTTGCCACTCTTTTAACAATGCAACAATTTTACTTTTAAACACTTTCCTATAAAAGTTATTTTTTATGTATGATTTTTAAAGAAAAAATATCATTCCTCAACCACACCTATGTTGCTACCGAATTAGAAGGAGGTAAGACGAGGTTTTTTTCTTTCTGCAGATACAAAAACCTTTCTATTGATCAAAACGAAATTACATTTTTCTTCATGAAAACCATAACAATATTTACGTATATTTCTACAAAATTTGGTAGAGCAACCACACGAAGTGATTACTTGCCGCTGTGTAGTCAGTACTCACAACCGCACTGCTGAAAGAGCACTGAATGAAGGGGGAAACTGTTGAAATGAAAATAGAATTGAGAGTTAGCCAGCGATTTACTCTTATAAACATCAAACTTGCTTATCTTCCCAATTTTAGCAGTCTCTGTTATAGTTGTACACATTTAGTTTTTCGTTTGCACTTTTGATTTCAACTCATAATTGGATGGAGCTGCGTTATGTCTTTCGCGTACGCATACATCAAGTATTGCGCCTTGTGCACATGCAACTGCATAATAGTTGTTTGCGACTATGCTATGCAACAATGAAAGAAGTGTGTGAGTTTAGCGTGTCGGGGAGTCGATAGTGCAACATAACTGTTTGGCGTTGGAGGCTGTTGATGTAGACAATGACATACAAAAACAGTATATAGCAAAGCTGCGAGAATCTTTGAATGCTGTAAGTCACCCACTGCTACCGTGCAGTAGTGGAAACATTCTGGTGACCTATCAAGAGAACTCTTTAAGCTATATGATCTTGCCTGCATAAAATTGTAATAATATAATAATAATAATGTCAATTGTTAAAAATGCGTGTTTCAATTAACGTAAGTTAGATTCAACAGCGAGTTTTTCTTTAATGCTTATAAAACAGATGTGCATTTAATTATTTTTTACTAGCAGAAATTTTGTATTATGTTGAAATGAAAATGAAATTCTTGTCACGCTATAATAGAAAACAGTAATAAAATTTTGAACTGACATTCATATCATGCCACTAGCTTTTTTGCGCGACTGCTTGACCGGACGGAAGGACTACGAAGAACATCAGGCCGTTTACCGTACGCATGCATGCTGCTCAAAGTTTGGGCTCCAATTCTAAATTGTTTATAAAAACGAACTTCAAAATTCAAAAACTGGGTCGACTTGTGAAAACTGTCTGATAGTAAAGCAACATTGGAATAGGAACAATATTGGAATGTCAGTCACAAGGTGAAATGAATCACGCCATTTAAGTGATATGGTATTTAAAAAAGAAAAATAGAAAGCAATATTGAAGCCGATTTTCTTTATTACCTGAATAATCACATGAACCGACGTTTACCGAAGACATTATGTCTCATACACTGAAATTTTCGACATTTTTCGCATTGCAAAGCAAAAACTCAAACGTTTGACCACACCGTACAAAGGAATGAAGTTGAGTATGTAGCGACATCTACAAGAGGGTGTACTAAGAATTCTCTCAATTCGGTAGTTCTATGAGTAAATAGATGCCGCAGGCAATGGATGCGTTGTTTTGTTGCTGTTGTATATACTAAGGTTCATATTTCAATCGATGGAAATCAATTTATTCGGAATTTTTATCTGACCGATCCTGACATCAGCCATTTTATAAACTTTATTGAATTTGAAGCTGATGGTATACAATACATTTTCATCACCTTGATTGCTTTTGCAATATTTAATTTATCTATCACACGTACGTATGTATTACTTCAATTGTCAGATAGATGCAGACTTGCATAGTAGTGTCCCTGCAAAGTAATAACAGTTAGCATCAATAGGTGTATTTGTTAGGACGAATACAAAGATTTTGGAATTTTGCAAATTTTGCGGCCGAATTAATACAGGCGACAAAACATTTGCAAACACAGCCCTTTAAACTTTCTCCATGCTCTATACACTGGGTCCGAAGGGAATCTAGGTTTATAAAAATGTAATGATATTTTATTTACTATTCATATTCATAAAATGTATACAAGCGGCTTAAAACGCTAACTTTCACTTTTTATGCAAGCAAAGCCGGAGAAAGGAAAACTAACCATCGGTCGATTCGGAGTAAGTGGGATTCATCTTATGTGCCCCAGGAATTGATTTGATTGTAAAGGACACTTCTTGGAATAGCGCTCCATACTTTGTACATACATAATATTCTTATAGAAGTGGGACAATGAGGATTTACCTTTATTAACGAGCTCCATTCTTTTAATACCATAATTGCTATAAAACCCTTATCAGATTACGAGCTCGAGTATATTACTCTCTTCAAGATCTGATCGCCGACCAGCGGTAAAGGATTTTCCTATTTCAACGTTTCCAAGCAACGGTACCCTTGTCAAAAAAACTAGCATAGTTGTGGGAGGCAAAAGGAGTTAGCTTAGTTTCGAGTTTTTATCCTCCATATATTCCATGGAATATGTTCGTAACCACTATTGCATGCTAGTATCACCCGGATCCTCAAAACGGATATAAGAATAAGATGGGCGCTAGCAACATCTTTTCGTTAAACACTAACCTTTCATTTTCTTACCATAGACTAACACCGATCGGTTTAGGCTCTTAATTCTAAGGCCATTAAGTAAGTACAAACTTTACATACATCCAACATCATCGGTTTCTGGTAAGATAATAGTTGATCTGTTGCCGCTGACGAACATGATGAACGACTGTGTATTTATATCCTACATGGAAAATCAACACCATGAAATTGATTGTAACCATACGCGTGAATATAAACAAACAGTTCAATCGAAAAAATGTATTTTCAAGCCTCCCAACTCAACAGTTGACAGTACAAACCGTTTGAAACAAGGTCTTCATAATTAAGTTCCGCTTATTTTTGGAGGTGCCAAGCACTTTTTCTCTTCGAAGAGCAAGTACTCAACAGAACGATAATGAATCGAATACATTAATATTGAGACAAACCAAAAATTCTGTTGCATATAGGCACTTGGTAGTGTTATGCAGGGGATTGGTATGTACTGGACACTGGAAGCGAAGATAAAATATGTTCGTAGCCATTATAGTAGCCATTATAAATATGAGTGCACTCTCAGGACATTTCATACAAATACTTTAGTGTTTTTGAAAACAATACTACCCGTAAAGTTTATCTTTGTATCAGTAAAAAAGGATTATGAAAGCTGAAAATGGAGAAATTACCAAGTTTATTCTTCACTTATAACACAGCTCTGAGTTTCACATGTTAATATCTCTCAATAATTCCCATCCTTTTACGCCTGTTGATGGCTAAATAGCCGATATCTAACCCTGCAAACTGCATTGCTCCCTAGTTGAGTTCTGGTTTGGAAGGTGTGACGACAGTTTTGTGCATAAAAACATATTCGCGTTCTTCTCACTTCACACTTGCAGAAAGACACAAACCACATTTAGTGAAAAATGTTAACAGGGAAAATACCAACAGCTTCTTACGTAGAATACTGTGAATCACACAGGATGCTTTATCTTAATACAAGAAAAAAACTCCTATACATAGTTATTGAAGAATGTAAACTCTGGGCACTATATGAATGGCACCTGCAATAAGTTATTTTGAGATTTTTTCAAACGATAGCGTGACAAGTTCATGATAATTATTAAAACAATACTAAAAAAATTGAAGAAATTATAAGTCTTAAGATCAGAAATGATTATCTGTTCTTAAAAATTCAAAACCTTTGCTACTCCGATGTCTCTAAAGACCAAAGATGTTTCGAAGAAAAAAAATAAATTTAAATAGGCTTAGCTCGAGTAAAAAGTCCAGCCTTGTTGTTATTATCAGTTGTTTATGGATTAGTAGTGGTCTGTTTATACCGGTAGGAGCCTTTGGTTATCTAAGATACTTAAAAGCTGTTGCTTTTTTCCAGTACGACGAACTAAAAATTAGTGATACGATACACATACAGGATGTTTTAGTTTGAATAGATAACTCTAGGATTATAAAGATTCCGGTTTCATTAAAATTCAATTCGAAATCACCATGCATTGTGGAAAGACACGTGGCATGGAGTATTGTTTCACATTCACAAACAAAAGAAAGGGAGAAATTGTTACCCTGAATAAAGACATTCAAGATCAAGATGTAGTTACGGTTGCAGTGTTGCAAAGCTAAGGCTACGTAACCGTAACAGCCATACGAGATGGTCAGAGAGAAAGAGAAAAACTACGCCTAGGAACACCATGCAAATACCCTATGCCAATGCCCACGCCACTTTTATGTGTGCTGTGCACAATTCCCACAATTCCAGGAACCCACACTGACACTGTTTGCTGTCAATCAACAGTTTTCCCGTTTCAATGATATGCACCTTTGCCTAAGACCTATCTTTGTTTCAACAACAAACATCATCCGAAAGACCAATAAATAACTAATCCTTTTTACC
>VICI01000921.1:0-28286 GCA_019593645.1 Akabosia matsudoensis | reverse complement strand
GTGTCAGTTGTCGTTTGTAGGGGTTGTCGGGTGTCGGCTCTGGGGGGTGTCAGATTGTCATACCAAGGGGTATCTGTTGTCTGCTATGGGGATCCCACCTGATAATGATAATGAATGAATGATAATAATCAAATGTCGAACCACTGAACAGAGTGCCGAATAGAGAACTATTAATTTCGAAAATAAGCACCTAGATATCGTTTGCAGTGTTTGGTGCTTGTGAATATTTCCACGACAGTCTAAGTTGAATACGGTTGTATAATATGCACTATCCACCTCAGTTTTATCATTGGCAACATGACCCCTTCGGAGAAATACTTATTATTATTATTAAACTGCCTTCATCCTTCAAGTTATAAGTGTAACGCGAAAAAAATAAATAGCATCAAGACCTGCAGCTAAACATGCTCTCTGCCATGATTTGCTGAACATTATCACTCCAAAAACTGTATCACATGCCCAAAGTTTAGTTAAATAGAATAATCGGCATACTGTCAATAATAAAAATATTGTATCGCTTCTTGGACTCTTATTTACATTCACAAGCCTAGGTTTTTATAATTGTACAAAAGCTGCTTCAATAAAGCACAGATAAAAGCGCATTAAACTGTGAGAAATTTCCTTCCCTGACGTATAATAAAAGCGAGAATAAAAAACGTTTCCTGCATTCTAGTTGTTGATGTATTCTATTGTAATTCTGTGCAAATATTTTTTTGGTAGTGAGCACATAAAATTCAAGCGTTTCTTAGATGGTAGCGAGGTGGATTCTCTTCACGATGAATTATACTAAAAAGGACATGTACTTAGACGTAGACACAATAAACGCAGGCATTTTTCATATAGCTACATCTTTTTTTTCCATAAATTCTTAACATTGGCATTTTATTCTCTTTGGAAAAAAATTGCACATCAAAAGCCACAAAAATATTCATGTGCGCTTTCTCTTTAAAAAACCGACCGTAAACGTCAGTCTTTGCATACAACATTGCCGCCCACAATAAACCAGTTGGCTCTGTCTGCTGGTGGGAATACGAAGTGATGGTCAAAATAGGTACGACGTGAGATAAAGGCGAAAAACATTTTGCTTGACATGCTTGATGTATGAAAAAGTGAAAGGCAAAGAAAACGAATCATTCTTTCCTTTAACCCATTATAAATTCTTAAGTTACGTTGAGCCATTACCCCATCACGATCTAACCCAGAAGCGCTACAGAATTCCAACAGAGCTTTAGTTTCCTTTTGTGTATATATACATTACATGGCCATCACGAAAAGGCATGGAAATAGTGTACCGGCAAGTACCATTCCGTGTTTTGCCTCAAGAAGAGATCTCATAAGCAGAAAATTATCAATCTGAATAGGGATATAACAAGTAGTCAGCCGTTTCTCAGTCTGTTACAACTTCGATGTGAGAGAGAAATAGAAGAAAGAAGAATACGAATTCCAAAAAACACTGCAAAAGCGTGTTCCTCCAAACAAAACTTCTCTGTTGATGTTTTGTGTGCATGTGCGTTTAGGATGCCCTTCCAAGAGTTCCTGTTCTTTCTCATAATCGTCGTCTATTTGATGATAAAATATTTTGCGAGACTTCCATCGTCCTCTTGCGAAACTTAATAATAATACTCTCTGTTTGTTTAAAAGCTTCTAGCTTTCTTTGGTAAGCTTTTCTAGTTCTGGCAAATACAGAGGATGCGAAGTACTCTGTGCAACAGAACTGGTTGCCTACTGAACATGCTGGAGAGTTTCCAGTGTGATTGCTTCCATCCCTAGCTTTTATTCTGCTCCACAGACGACGCTATAGCAAATACATACATGTACATTCTAGTAACACAAATCGAAAAATAGAAAACTTCACTTCCTTGGTAAAGTATAGTTTTGGCTACAGTATGTGTGTGTGTTCTTGGTCCTCAGATATGGTACCATGACTATAGAGTGGCCCTGTAAACCGTGAAGCGCAGCCTTATACATACCTGCTATGTTTTTTAAATTTATAACGTTTGTCTACTCAGCATTTCGTTATATAGTATCTCTATCTCTAGTAAATGGAAAAATAAAAAATTGAAAACCATCATAAGGTCTTTGAAAAAATACGTATCTAGGCTACTTACAAAAACATATAATTTTTGTGATCGTTAAACTTAAAGGAAATGCTTTGTACAAATAATGCACTCCGTCTAGGTATTAGTTGCATATTTTGGGTGTCTAAGCGATTTCGAAGCTGGAAGAGTTTCAGGGACACCAGAATTACTGGGCAAGCATGGTATTGATCGATTGTGCACGCATTCACTGTGCTCACGTGTGCAAGATCTATGATCTCTAAGCTTCGTCGTACGAATCAAGCTTTCAGGATGCTTTTCATGCAAAGTTTTCTAATGGTAAGCTTTTTTTTAAATAGAATTCAAAATATTTCGCTCAGTTAAAGGCGATCTTACACAGGAAAGCCAAGCTTATGTCTGCAAACTGTCCTTCATCCTTGGGAACATTAGCATATTTTAGGGTATTGTAGAGTGATGATTCCAAAAAATTACCTCAATCGCACCTAGTAAAATCCAGTAACATTAGAACTAAACATGTTTTAGCGTTTTGGGTAGTACTTTGATCCGCTGTATAGGTTTTACAGTCCTTGATACTGATTTCCATCACTATGTGTCCGTAGAAAATATCGAGATAAATTGCTATGCTTATTCTTTCAGTGGCTTTTCTACCGAAAATGATAATTATTGAAGGTAAAATAACAAGACTGCAAGAGCGTTCGCGACATTAAACTCTAGTCAAGTTCAACGAGGGCTTAATGTATTGTAAATACAAATCACTTTCGAAATGGCAAATACTTATGTTTATGAGTGCCTGGCCCATTGTACGAATGGTGGATCTCTTCAATGCTTTATGAAATCTTAGATGCCTGAATGCACATGGAGGAGGATTTCAATCCTTTTGAAACTCATTGCCATGGGAATTGGCTGTTAAACGAATTAATCTGACTTCACAATTATTCCTTAAGGGTCATATTTAATCCCTTTAACCATATTTAACATATTAAACAATATGTAGCAAAGATTCAACGGAAATCTGTGATTATTTTCTTAAAGACATGCTTTAGTAGAAGTATTGTGGCATCACAACCCTTGTTTTAACCTTTGCATGTATTATGTGTGCATATCCCCGTGTCCATCCGTTGTCTTTTGAAACATTAGAATCACGTTCTCTTTGCCATTCGACAATAGTACACATGAAGCAGGGACTGTCTCGATATGAGGTGGCAGTTCTTGGTACCAATGTATTGTACTTTCTATGGTCTGAGAACGTACTTTTTATGTATGAAAGCGGCGTTTTTTTGGTAAAAAGTTGTGAACGCAAGTAGGGAATAATAATACGTATACGCATGCAATTTGACGTGTTCATGCCAAATAGGCATTGAAATATGTATCGGGAGACTAAAGTGTACGTAGAGCCTTTTGTCGAAATTAATCACATGTGCTGGAAAGCAGCAATACGTAAATTCAAACAGTTGAAACGATTTGATTTGAATGAGAGGGCGTAACAAAAAGTATATCAAAATCAGCATAACCTAAACCGGTTGCTCTCTCAGCGATTCTGCCTACAGCAGAGCCGGATAGGTAAAAACCCGTGCTACACAAGAGAAAATCTTTGTAAGCGCTTCATCTTCCGAAAAGTAGACATCTGAATGCAAACCTAAGAAATTGCAGAACACGCTCAATTTATTGCATGTTTATATCCGAAACGTCGACGGGAAGGAACATGTTGAGTCCTGTAGATGAACTCCAGTAACATTAAGTAAAAGTTCAAGATGTAAACTACGAAATTTTTCATCAGGTGAAAGTGTGTTTAGACTTCATATAAGCCTGAAGCGTTTCAATGGTCACTCAAACAGATTGGCGGTATGTTTTCAATTATCAACGTAATTTATTTGTGTGTCAAATTTGCTTCTTGAATAGTATACGCATGATCATTTTACTAGGTCAATGCCGAAATTCAAGACTAGAACTATTTGAAATAAAAGTGGATTTTTTTTACAGCAACCCATCCCTCCAATTCGAGAAAATATTATTGCTACGAATTCTATGTAATAGTATAAATATCGCGAAGTTCGAACCTTGAAATGAAAATAATCTAAACCAATTATCAAGCATCATGACCCATCTGAATACAGGAATTTCAGACTTGTCCTTACAGTCCGTACCAGATCTGTCTTACACACAAATTATATCATATAAGAAATTATATCACACACTTTAAGTACGTAGTTTATTTCAAAGAACGCAATGCACACACTTCAGCAGGGCGTATTTGGGAAAACGAGATAAGAGCAGACGAAAAACGGAATAAGAGAGCTCTAAAAAAAAGAGTATTTTTTTACTTAAACTCAACATTGTATGCATAATTTGATTTTTCTTCGTTCTTTATTTCTTGCTAGTTTACATTGTTGTCGTTATATTAGTTGCTCAAATTGTTGCCGCATTGCATAAATGAACTTCATTACCAGCGACGAAAATGAAGTGACATTTACAACGTTCGCGTCTGTTGTCAACGAAATGTAGCAGCAAATTTCCCATCATTTTTGGCATGTCATCTGCAGATCGCACCCTCCTGACAAGGAATGGAATTATTTGATGCATAAACATAGGCGATAATATAAGGAGAAACGAAAATCAACTTGCTTTTTATTTAGAACTTCAAAACACTATGTTTCTGTTTCTAGTATAAAACCCATTTTGTTTGTCTTGAATAGACAAGAATTGTGTGAACTACTGTACAATTTAATACATTTAAGTCAACTCAATATTGTAACGGCCTTTGACTGAAGTAAAAAAATGAGAACGGTGGAGTTGGAGATTCAGAAATGAAAGTACACCAACTTTTTAGTAACAACATAAAACGAGCATAATGTTAGCGGATATGTACATCTTGTTTATTATTTAGGGCCCGTACATAAAAATGTTATGCCTCAGATGTACATTGGTTACAACAACAACAACCAGAAAACGTGGTGGTTTCATTACTCTTTGCGTTGTTTTCTCTTTTCAGATTGAATGCACTTCTACATGACCTGGACCCAATGGGCTTTCATCTCTTGAATGTGGCACTTCATGGGTTGGCCTCTGCGATTTTCGTGAAAATGTGTATGGAAGTGGCTCGAGTTACTGCAACTTGTGCTTTTATTGCCGGTCTTCACTTTGCAACCCATCCAGTTCACACCGAGGCGGTTTGTGTACTTTATATTGTTATGAACTTTTATATTATGTAGTGACTGCATGTCCAAAAACATTTTGTATCTGAGAAAAGGAACACGGTCTGTTCTCTTTTGTTTAACTTCTTATATGTACATAATAAGTATGATATCCCGTAGTCGTTCTCACCCCGGAGTCCTGTGTTTCAAGATAGAATTTGTTACTTTTTTGTTGTTATTTCTGTTGTACAATAATGTTCAAACGAAATCATTTACGTCGGATACAAATGTGACTTTCACCCAGCTTTAAGTTTGTTTACGCAGAAATTCTTTTGTATGAGTTTTCCGTCTCGTACTGAATATTCAATATTTTACTTGGCCCTGTGGAAGCTGTAGCATAACAATTTAAGAATGCTTTGCAGATCATCCAACTGTTTTCTTTGGGCTCCTTTTTATTTTCCGATTGTTATTAGCACTCTAGAGGTTGGTAAAATCGTTCCACTCATTCCTTATTTACTATTCTTGTATGTACCTTCGTGACCTTAATTTGGACACCGAATTCCCCAATTATTTGATTGTTTCGTTAATAATTTAAATGAAAGGGAATATCTTTGTAAAAATTCACTAATTTTGTGTGTCATGCTTGCTGGTACCTTCTGAGCATGAGTACCTCTAGTAGGGATATGGTATGAATTACTATGAACAGAGCAATAGGAATCAAGGCATCTTTACGTCATGCGTAGGCTTACGTTTTAGTTAATCTAAAAATCCACGAAGACTGTGTAGTTTATTTTCTGAACCAGGTATAACGTTCACGTTGCAGGCGATCAGTTGGAAATTAAACAGCGACGTTCTCTAAAGCGATAGCCAGCATAGAAAATATCATCCGAAACGATATTGAGATAAGGCCAACTCTTACTACATTTTACAATTTTGATTTAAATAGTTTTTAATTATATATGGAACTTGAAGCCACCAGAGCAAGTTTACTCGGTTTAAGTTATAAGCATGCTACCATTGTTTCTTCAAAGGAAAAACCTGTTTACATTTCTCTGCCTAGCATTTATTTTTGACATGTTGTTTCCTCCTCATCTAATGCACACAAATTACCTCGTTAGAACAATAGCAGGCACACAAGTAGCTTCGGTGATTCCAAACACAAAAACGATTGTTTCCCATTTTGCCAAATAAACACGGAACACTTTTTTTGCGAAACGAAACCTACCTTTTTGTGTATGCATGTTTTCCCACCAAAAGATTAGTGTTCGCACAATAAATGCCAATGCCAACTGTTTTAACTACAAGTATAAAATAAATATTATTGTGCGCACAATAAATGCCAATGCCGACTATTTTAACTACAAGTATAAAATACTTATTATTGTGCGGTCGGCTCTTCCCCTCATGAACGAATATTTCATGCTGTAAGTATTTCCAAGCCAATACTCGAAATAAAAGAGAATTATAATAAAGTACTATTACTAATTGGCAGCTTGGCAACAAATCTGAATTCATGTTTCCTTACGCTAGTATTAAGAACTCATATTTCATGT
This sequence comes from Akabosia matsudoensis, assembly GCA_019593645.1. Classification (NCBI taxonomy): domain Eukaryota; kingdom Metazoa; phylum Arthropoda; class Collembola; order Entomobryomorpha; family Paronellidae; genus Akabosia; species Akabosia matsudoensis. Next base: position 21,545 of record VICI01000921.1, on the reverse strand, counting down.
ACCCATAGATCATGCAAATCTTTTAACGAGTAAACAGTTAATAATAATTATTATTAAATTTTATGTAGCTTAATAATAGCTGATCGAATAGGTACTATGTATATCCAGGTAAAAAGCTTCATGAAAGTAAATCGTACCAAGAATCCTTTGAATTGTATCGTTTTGTTTCGTATCATGAGTTGTAGTCGCTTATCGCTCCATAGGACTTGTTTCCTCCCCACGAATGTTCCCCATTTATTATTTTTAACAATGTAGTACATCTGCATGACCTGACGCTCGAATTGTTTTTGAAAAGGAAATGACTACGTGTGATAATGAACAAAACTTCTCATAATTTAGGTTTGCTTAATTCCTCACAGGTGACAGGAATTGTCGGTAGAGCGGATCTGCTTGCGGCGATTTTCGTGTTGTGCTCGTTCCTCACTTATAACAGGTAATAAAACAGAATTATTTAGGGTTTTGATTTATTGTGTTATAAACTTCCGCATAAACAACTTCGTAGAGAATAAGAGTTACTCAAAATGAAAAAAATATGATTGTTGACCAAACATTGACCACCGGTTAAATTTCAAATCCAATTAATTTTGCACTCGCTTTTTACCGATTTCATAATATTTAGTGCAGCGGACTCGATCTCTCACCCTGCTTTTTACAAGTGTATTGCTGTATGTTGTGTACAAAACTCCGCTGAAGAAATCAATAGAAACGACATTAGAGAACATGGCACAACAAAGAACAAATTTTTTATCTGGTGTACACATTCGTGCATCGAAAAAGTCAAGCATGGGCTCGACAAGTCTCTCCTTATGTCTTATAGATCCTTTCTCAAAACATTAAAGGAAGAGAAAAAAAAATTACTCTTCTAAATTACCACTACCCCCTAAATACGATGTAAACACGGATAGCTAGAAATACAATACCTAACGATGAAAATTTATGTATGTTTACCTAATAGAGTATTCGTCTTGTGGATTATCAAGCCAGCGCAGAAAACGTTGGGATTTCTTACAAAAAATCATTTCATGCAACGAACAATAATTTTGGTGTAGTGATGGAACTTAATGCACGTTTAATGTGAGGTTTACCTATTTTGTTTGTAAACAGAAAAGACTTACTCAATCATTCTAATTTTGCACTCGTTTCTTGCGTGCGACATTTTCCTTTGCCAATGATGAATTACATATAAAATTTAGACCCTTGCTTGCGTTTCCGTTTCAGATTTGTACGTTTTTCATCACCTTTCATTGACGTCATCACGTTCATGGTAATAATATTAGTTATGAATTCAAATGAATCGCGTGGACCTAAATAGGGGGACGCGAAAATCATTTGTTTCTCCTTATTTTGGAAGCATATGAAGTACATTATCTCTGGATCCGATTCACATTATATTGACGGAGAATGGGCAAACCTGATTTTACGTCACAACATAACCTCAGTCGTAAGTCTTAAATGACCAAGTCAAGATAATCCTTATAAAGAGCGTACCAGACGTTAGCCGCCAGTAAACAAAGCTGGATAATATATGTATAAGCTTCTCAGTAATCTGCAAAAAAAATGTGTTGAAAATGATTTCACCCTAGATGGCTAAGTTGCTGAAAGTAGAGGCAAAGCTGGCAATCGAAATCGGATTTGCAAGTTTCCTCCCATAAATATTAGGATTTTGCAAATAATTTTGAACAAATAGTAATACCGTGTATACTTGATAATGGAGAGGAGTTTGCATGACACGTCCTCTAAACATTGCATGTTCTATTGTCACATCAAATTTCTTAGGTAGCTCCTGGTGCTCCAACTTTTTTCAGTGACACTTTGAGTTTGTACTTTTGCTTTTTCGGAACCGAAAATAAGATGAATAATAAATTAATTTCACGGTCTAGCAATGCCATTTTTTCACCCACCATTCATAAAACTACAATATGTTCGAAAATACATCGAAAGGAAGAGAACGAATACTAGGGAAAATAATTAATAACCGGCCATCGGTGGTTTGGGGTTTCGTTCAGTATGTCATTGAAAAGCCCATTTGGAGTGAACATGGAACTTTTTAATGCGTACAGAAATACGTACGAGTGATTTTTGCAGAAACAAGCCTTTCATCACAACGGAAGGAGCGAGAATGGGAGTAGAGTGGAAGAGGAAAGGTGGAAACAAAGAAATAATTTGTTGGAATATTTGAACAGCAACTTGTGTGGTTATTTCTAGGAATTCGCACGGTTTTTATGAGATCCAAAGGATGTAATGGAAAACTGAGTGTTGCAGCCTAAGTTTCGCACATTGAACTGAATGTATGTAATAATCACATGGGAGAATATAATGTTGTTTGGTGGGTTTAGTTTTGTGGGGCTAACTATTGACTATTTGTAGTGACCTCAGATAACACACAAGTGCAATATGCAATCTGCTCTCTAGGTACGATGCAATCTGCTCTCTAGTAAGAACACGAATCGATAGTTGTTATATTTCTCTTCTAGTGAAAGGTATTTGCTAGTACCCATTTGCAACGTTTTCGACATGCACATAACTCCATTGTTAACGAACAGGAAACTTGACAGAAACTTTAAGCAAAACTATAGAGATGGCGAGGGTACACGCAATCACTACAACAAAATACCTTTCTGGCCACTTTGTCCCACATCAATACAAAAAGTAGATTGCTGTACTTGCTTGTTATAGTATACTTTGACCCCAGAGAAACCAATTTTCCTTTAAGATGTTCATTCCTTTTCAAAACTCGAGTGGACATGGAAACATGTACTACATCGCTAGATCATCAACTTTTCGATCGCAAATGACAATCGAGTTAGACTCCAGAGCAAAAGGATACGATCCACTCCCATAGAGTTACGGACATGGTGGTCAGGAATTCGAGGTGTATTTAAAAAATAAGAAGCAGTTACTTTGCAGCCTATCCCAAAAATTTGATGATGCTGTATTAAATGAAAAAAAAAAACTTGCTATCGCACCAGGTTGGCGATAAATGGCTTCGTAAACGTTTTTAATTAACTTTTATTTTGACAAAGTTCGATATAATATAATCGGATCGAAAATCGAAAATAAAGGGAGTATAATAGTGAGACCAAAAGTATATTCCTATTTATTAGGATATATGCGAGAAACTTTCAATAAAATAATGTAATTCAGAATTGTTTTTTCCATTTATCGCGTACATAAAGCAACTGTATTGTATTGTACAGAACATTAGTTTTATTTTATAATTTGTTTTTGAAACTTTGAAAAGAGAAATGCGTTTAGGTATTCCCCAACGGTACAAGGACTGATACTTGACTGACAACAAACTTTTCCTTCCGCCTCACAAGATTTCGAGAGATTGAATTTGAGAAGGACAATACATGCATGCATGATCCATGAATTACTGTAATCTATAATGGAATGTTTAAGTTGTAAGGGGAAAGCTTTCGTTTTGAAAAGAAAGCATGCAAAGGTTACAGTTCTAATTTCACGAAAGCGAAAGGAACAACAGAAAAGTGTAACTAAAACTTCTATTGTAACTTTTAATGGGATTTTGCAGGTTTGCCAGTCATCCGAAAATTGCCAGTTTACACAGTCTTTCTATGCGCAAGTTACTGACAGAGTAAAAAGTTTTCTCGATTGCTTAATGGATACACCGGTTTGGTCTATATTCAACAAAAATATTAGGCCTGCGTAACTTTTATGTGATAATGGCAGCAGTGCCAGAAGAGAATGTGCACATTTTACTGATTTGGAACGTTTTTGTATTTAACCTTTATTTATATTGGGAGAACGCTAATGACAGTTTCGCCGAGAAATACATTCAAACATCCAGACAATATGTTTCCCCACTATATCGTACAACTTTCTTCCGTTGTGACCAATTCAAGCATTACCTTGCTATCACCAACTTTATAAACACTGGCATCATCTTCGAAGTAACTTAGCACATGAATTGTGGAATTCGCTGAGCTTCCATTTCGGATGCAGTTGTTTCTTTTCTCTGAAGCTCCTAGTGTAATGACGTACCAAGTGGACCAGCAGAACCCATAGCACGCAAGTGCTGATTCCTTTTGCGGTTTCCACTTGGTAACAATAACTCGCATAGTAAAAGTATGGCGCATAATAAGGTGAACTATAAAATTGTATTTTTGCAGCCAAGGTGCTAGCCAAATCCGTAGATCTCAATTTTTAACCTATGGAAGATTTTCAAATAGTAGTTAACGTTGTACCGGTAGATTCGTATAATCCATGGATGTCCCAGCACACCTTCGATAGCTTAATTGGACACATTTATGGTTAGTAAAAGAAAAATTTTTTGTGATTTAAATTCATACAAGTAAAAGTGTATATGTCAGATGTAAGTCGCATTGGTCGCATTGCTATGAGACAATAAACCCAATATTATTATTGGTGTTAGTATTGAAATTTTCGCCACACAACTCACGGACGATACTAGGTTACGTCTAGTTTTTATTTTTTAATTACCCAACGCTTTAGAGATGTTGCCGCATGAGGGATTCGTGAAAGCTGAGTGGAATACTAAAACGGCATATTTAGTTTTAGACTGGGCTCATATTTATTTAGGAAAAGTTCTTGCCTTAATATACGGTTACGTGTCTAGGTTCGTCATCTCTGTGACGGGCACATCGCTAGTTTTTTAAAAGAATGTTGGTTGGTTGGTACACAGACAATGTTTAAAGTTAACTGTGCTCAGTTTCTAGTTTAAAGTGTACCAGCATATTCATTATGTTATTTTTCTTATAAAATATCAAATATAACGCTTGGAATTTTACATTTGCAGTGTCCAAATTCAAGGCGCTTAAAGTTTTAAGGCACTTGGACTCTTTAACAAAAGGAAGTTACCGAAAAGGCCTAAAATATTAAGGAGGAGTAATATGAAATTTAGTCCCTCGATTTCGTTATTTTTTTCATATTTGTTGCACGCTTAGTATCTGTACACATGACGAATTAATTATCCCATATATGTCAGAAATACACTCCAGCAGGAGAACTGCATGTTGCCGAGTGGTTCACAATTTCGCAACAGACAAGGTACAAGCTGCCTAAGGTGAAACATACACATACATACATACTTGTACGAAACGTTCTCATATTGGCCACGTTCATTCAAGGATGAATCTGTGCAAGTGGATCGGACCAAAAGTTGCGGTTATATTGAAAAATTGAATGTGATTCGGATCCTCGAAAACGCTAACCTGTACTTGTTCGCTTAACAATGACCAGGTTCACAATTTTTTCTTGCTGTAGAATTACCTTTTGAAAAGTTCACTGAATCTATAGCAATAGTTCCTTTCAACTAGCATTTCAGTTAGTTCTATTTATTAATACCTATTACCTATTTAAGGTTTTTTGTCGTACTACAATAATATATTAATGGAATGGGGACTTTCTTTCTCCCTGATGGGAAAGCTTATTATACGAAACACTTATGTACGATAAACAGTGTCAGGTATAACGAATTATTTTTTTTTCCTGCTAGTTGTTATTAACCATGGTCAATAGTGATTCTACTAACTCAGTAACTTGCATCTGCATGAAAAAATTAGTAACTGTGAGGTAACCAACCCGGGGCAAGTTGCGTGTTCGGTGCAGTGTGGTTATGGCAACAAGCTTAACCGAAGTGCGTTTCGAGTGCGCAGGCCGCGAGTTTTGCTGACCGGGTATATGCTCTACCGGTTGAGCTAGCTGAGAGGGACTTTGCACCAGGTAATCTACAACTATTATCTGTAATAATTTGGACGATTTAGAAGCAAGATTTTCTCGTAGAAGGGAGAGAAATAAGTCCACTTGAATTCTGATTTACCATTACTAATTCGGCTGATCATTACTTTTCCCATTATTTTGCTCTACAAGAGAATAGGCTATCATTCCGTGGTGACTCCAAATATATCATAAAGTCTTCTTTGTTATGAATATGAATAATCTTTTTGAGTGTACAAGTGTGCAGGGCTTAATAGCGGAACATTAAAGGATAACTGTATGAGTGATCATTTTCCGAACTGCCTCGTTTTCTTTAGGAATACGAAGAAGACAAAAATTACCTCTTCTTCTTGGAACACGTCCACTGTGACAATATTGCCCATGTGCAAGATGCACGATGTCAAACTAACACTGCCGCGTGACTACAGATAGTCGAATTGGTCGATGATGGCAAAATGAGTCAAAACTCCGGTGTTGAAAATCATATAAGTTTTCTAAATTTGTAAAGGAGCTCGCTTAACTGTCAACTGTTCATTGGATGTCTTGTAACAACATGTATTATTATTGAATAGTAAGTTATTGTGAAATGTGCACACTGGTTCTAAGCTTCAAGTTCTATGTACTTTTCGTGGGATCACATTGTTGAAATTGCAGTTGTCCGATTCCTGGTATGTCCTGGAAATAGAATTATCTTTCTTACTTATTGCCAATTTAATACCGAAATGCGCATTTTCACAAGAATCTTTACTAGGATTAGTTACTACCTAAATCACTCATCGAGCTCTCTTAAAGATTTGTTCGTGTCTGCAGTACAATTTACCTCAAGTTCGTACATCAACCGATGGCAAGCCAGACAAAAATGGTGAAATGGATGGTTAAATGCATTTTTTAAAGGGCTCTCATGAGAACTACTTAGACCTGTCTTCATAGGAGTACCAAAGCTTACATTTTTTCGGAGCTCAGTTTTGAAAGAATGTCTCTTAGGAATATAGGTATAGTCTAACCATTTTAAAAATATATACCACGCACTTGAGATATACACGTTCTTTACAATGAAAAATCCTTCCTAGCATTAGTTTTACTTTAGTGGATAGCATACAACTGGTTATAACCCTTAACCTTAGTTCCTGAACTTTTCGAATACATACCAGCATATACTTCATGAAAAACCTTCATCTACTACTGACGAAAAGAAAGTGGCCCATTCGTTTAGGCGATAAAAAGGAGTCAAGAGACACGCTACATAAAGTGAGTCTAGGCTAATTCGTACCACAGAAACTCATATTGACTCGTATTCATACCATCTTTCAGCGATACCCGCCATGCGCTATATTACCTACATCATGCCTAGGTATATATAGTTAGTTATGCATGCATGATTTTAACCTTACCCGCTCACAACAGGACAACTTCCGTCGCTGAGTTAGGTTTGAACAATATATAAAATGAGGTTCCCCAAAACTGAGGGAAAAGAAAGACATTGAACGAAAGGTACTTTTGTGTTTTATTGTGATTTCAAAAACTTCCCAATAAGAATAATGTCAAATATAGGTATAACAACGGCTTCGAATCATACTGGTACCTGCTACCTGGTATAAATACGTAGAAGTATGTATGGTAGGTGGTATGAATCCCAGCGGTATGGGAGAAAGCAAGTTCGAGTAAATACCCGGGTATGAGTTTTTACTTTGCAAACCCACCAGCACTCAGATGAAGTACCAGTGTTAAATGTCCCTCAAGTTATCCTTATTGGTTCAATATGAGCCATCATTCTATCTACAGAGTTATAAGGAAATGATTTGTCAAAGCTAACAAACCTTTCTTGCGAGCCAATGAAGCGGTTAGACAGCTGAGTCACCGTTTCCTCCCCCTACATTCTATTCTAAGGCTACATTTTGCAGGAAAACAACAGCGAAAGGAAGGAGAAGAAATAGACCTTGCCAAGAAGAGTAACACGGTTGACTGTACATTCCTTTGGAAACGCAGTTACTTAGTAGTTCTTGTTCGATCATTTCAAACAAAAAAGCCTCAAAAAGGGTACACTACTTTTGAACGCATTTAACGCGAAGCGTTATCCAGAACAACTTAATAGGAATGATAAAGAAACTCTTTTGGAGGCTATATGCTCTAAACTCCATAAAACTGTGTTGCTTGGTATCGCAAGACGAGGATATTTGTTTCACAAATGTGCCTTCCACCTTTGCTATAATTGCAGTTCGATTTTCAATACGCGTACACCTGCACTTTGGAGTAGGTGCTGTAAAATAGTCGGTGTTGCTTTCCCCTTTAGATAACAAGTATCGATGCGTATTTTACGTTTGCCATCTATCGGCTCTATATATCGTTTGATTATTCGAAAAGTGGCGCATTGATATATGCATTACCGAAAGTGCTTGATATTGAAATTGAAGTGCTTGATGAATGGTCAATCGTACAAGTAATGATTCTCTACGTCTCTTGTCTTTCTCTTCGTTAAGTATCACGCCATGGAAACCTTGATAACCACTATTCTGTTTGTATAAATCACCACCTTACACACCAATAATCATGTGGGATTCATTGCAAGACAAGTGAAGGCATATAGTACATAAAATATGAGAGCTGTCCTCTGTCATTATCCAAATGTCTTCCCGAATTTGTTAGTTATTATGAGTTAAAGCAATGTCGGAGTGAGAATACGGTCGCCAGGTTCCTTTGGTTCAGTTACAGCTGCATCATAGTACAGGATCAATTTAGAAAAAAATTGGACATTGTACGAAGAGATTAAGGACTCTAATACAGTATAATAGGCTTTGATAAGCCACGTGTTGAAGTTTACACATTTTTTCAAGTTTACACATTTTTTTGGGTAACGTACATAGAAGGTGAGGCGACGACATTCATGTTCCTTATGTAACAAAATAAACCGGTTAAACACTACATACAAAATGCTGCCTGATGTTCAGGTACTATCGGTAGGAAAATTCACTACTTAGGGAAAGTAACACAGTAGCAAGCGCCAATCGAGTCCCATACGCTTACCTTCATCAGTTCCCTGTCATTTTTGCGTAGTGACGCAGCACCGTAGCACGTAAGATGAAAGAAAAATAGTTTGAGGCCCATTAGGAAAATGTGCTTTACTCAAACAAATGCGAGCGCTTATTGCCAGAGCGGATTTTTTTGTTTGTTTTACGGTCAACGATCAAATGACCAGATGGAAGTGGCAGAGAATAAATTGAATTCATCTGATCTACACTTGAACGTGGAACCTGATAAAATTCTGGTGAATACATGGTAGGAAACCTGGAAAAGAGAAATGTCGGTCGTTATAGTTGCTGAAACGTTTGCAGGCTTAGATAATAATGATGATTATGCATCAAATAGGAACACATGTGTCTGTCTTTTATTCACGAACAAATGCTTACATTTATTTCAAACTATTATCTACAGTAGTGCAGGTGTACTTGAAAACTGCAGTCAGCAGTCAGTTATATTCAGAGTCGAGGTTTTTATGAAATCACTTATTTTTGAAGGATGCCTTTCCACTCTTGCAGGAGATGTAGCCATTTTGTCTGTGTAGAATAAAAGAACGAAGGTAGAATGGGGAGCATATACAAGCCAAGCGCTGGCTCAGTGTACAAGGCAATGTTGGAAACATGGGGATAATGTTTAAGGGAGAAAATCGGTTTTGTCTGTCAATTCTTCCACACGAAGTCGAAATGAAGAAGCATGGCATAGACCATGAGCATTATCTTGCGTGGTGCTCAATATGTATATTGTGTACTTCCCCAGTTCTCAGAATGGATAATATAACAATTAAGCAAATTGGCCAATAAGAGGGAGTCTTGGCATGCTAGGCTGTATCGCATCAGAGTTGCTAATTCTACCTAAATGCTCCATCCAGGGGAAAATATTTTCGCTTATTCATCATCAGGAACTGCAAACTTTTATTTACCCACGTATTTTGGAAGCATCAAATGTTTGCGCTGCGTTTCTACTAGAATACCTCATGAATAATATATACGTGTATAGTACTGTTTCATTTGGCTATAAGACCACCACTCTCGACTATTTACATTTAAGCAGGAACACTTTATCAGAATTTGAAGCAAAACGTAAGCACAAAAACAAATATTCTGAAGTGAAAATAGAATCACGACAAGTATCTATGATTCGTAGAGGAATAAACGGAAACTGCTGATATATGAAAACACATGGGGAGAAAGCAGTGAGTACCAGAGGCTACACAATTTTACATAATTTAAAGTGGGATGATAATGCTTGCTTGCGCCAAAGCCCTCGCTTGCAAAGCATTCCTTGAAATGCGTTGATGTGATAAACAAAACTGAGCGTTTATTTTCCCTCTTGCGTACTTTTTTCATGCAAAACTGACCGTAAGCCTTTCTTTGGGCTTGCACGGAAGGCATGATACGTAAAGTACACATTATTAGACGTATTTACAAAACAAAAGGAAAACTAGAATTGTGAACTCGAGCATTAAAAATTTGGTTGCAATATAGAATGAACAAAAAGGACTTTGGAAGCTTAGAGCGTTTTTTAGTCGATATGAAAAGCAATTATGAAGATTTGAAAATCTCGTGCACCTGAGTCCCTTTTCTGAGAAGTAGAATTTCTCTGCTTTTATAATAATCTGTTCAAACAAGAATACCTACACCTATAATAAAAGAATAATAACTCGTCGACTATAAATCCCTGCGAGGTAGTACAGAAACTCCTTGTGATGATATAGCAAACCTTAAAATATGAGTGATTCACAACTTAGGATAAAAAAGGGTACAAAAAATACAGAAAAAAAACAAGCGTATCCTAAGAAGGGAAAATTATAACAATTTCCTCATGAAACGTACACTACTGGGCCTTCCATCATTTGTAATATGTAATGTGCGATGAAATTCCAAGCCAAACATGCATCCATCCATGCTGTTGTTGTGTAAAATTGGTTCTTCAGGAAAGTCGTTAGCGTTGTGAAGAAAACTAATGAGCTATCCAGGTTTTTTTCTCATTTAGAAAGAGGTAGCTGCAAATAAGTATAGGCACGAAATTTATTTTACTAATCTTGCCAACGTAAACATGTCTATAAATTTCTTAATAAATGTCTACAATCATTGGCAAGAAAGCAATATAAGCTTGAGGAAAAGCAATTGTGCGCTGACACTTGAAGTGAAAAAATATGAAATATCGAATGTTAACTACTTGAAATGAGTATGGCTTGGGAATATTGGCGATCTTCAACGAGAATACGCTGGTTTTTATTTTGAGGGTGAGCACTAACCAACATTCCCATACAATAACTATTATCATTCATATTATTTTCCTATATTTCCGTTCACTTTGTAGGTGATGATGACGGTGGCGTAGTAGGTTTTATTTGTTATCAGCTGCATGTTCACATAACCATCACGATGACGACAAATGTGCTACTTTTGCGGTTATTGCCAGGAAAGCAGCGTGCATTTATACCTCTTGGTCTGCCAGGAAGGGAGGGACTTTCGTGATGAAAATCATGCTAATGTTTTTGCTCAGAATAAATATTTTCACCCGAATCCAATGCCGCCGATTCCTGGAGGAGCATTTTGGAGGTATTTCATTGCATACTTTGGTTTTAGATAGAATATTCTTATGAGATTCGCAATCCAAACCAACATACGTGATATATAGGGCTTACATTATGAATGAAGAATAGAACTGATGGTACTGAAATAGGATCGCAACTGACTTTTTGGTTTGAATTGCCATTATAGTAATAAAAATTTCTGGATTAAAATGAACTAAAACAGTGAATGGAGAGACAGGAAGTTTTCCTTATATCATTATTTGAAGCTGGCCGTGAAGTATCGGTTGTGCTGTATGGATAATTGTTTCAGCGTCGGGAATGTGGTGAATGTTCCATTTGAACAAAGTATACAAAAAAGTATATTTTATACAAAGTATCACCGGGGGAAGATATCTCAAAGTGAAAATACGAGAGAAATTCTTATCTGACTGCCTCTCTTGAATAAACAAGTGCGCTTAAACGAGAAAAAGGAATACATAGAGCTTCTGAAGTAAAGTTGATGAGGAAAGAAAGTTTTTGGCTCCTTTTCCACACCTTCAGAAATGGTCATGTAAAATTCTCTAGCCATGTGGCTTCTGCTATTATTATCATTATCACCACAGCTATTATCATCAAACCAGCCTACCACACCATTCACGTCTTTCATCTGCCAACGGCTTACCATCTCTAATATATATTCCCTTGTGGGAAGACTATAGCAAACCATCATCAATGCCGTTACCACCTCCAAAGTACACATCCGCTATGTGAGGAAAAAATCTGTTCAATATCGATTTTATTGCAGAGCACACAGGTTTTCATTTTCTCATCCTTGTAGAAACGAAGGATATGGAAGCAGTAAGAGAAAATTCATTGGGCAATATAAACTTCCCCTTTATGTAAGTTTTTCTCTCGTTTCCCTCTGTCATTATCGCCCACCAACTCCCTTAACACTTATTCAAGAAATCTTTCGAGAGTGAAGAAAATGTTTTCAAACTTTTGCTCATTGTCCATGTTTTTATCGTTTTATTTTTTTAAAGAAATACCAAGCATAATGTAGAAAACTTTCTTACAACACAGCGGTTGAGGGAGGAAAAAATTGCAGTGGAGCTTCCTTTCTAGACTTGCCTGTCAAATTTCTTACATCGTAATTATATCATTTCAGAAAGATAAATATATCTGGTTGAAGACATGGTGGTGCGAACGGTATAATGTTTGTTTGTTCCACAATAATAGAAGGGGGTTGAGGTTTTCGCCGAGAATGTAATTCAATACAGTTTGGATTAACTTTTCGTGAGTTTACGCCATCAGAAAAAGCTTTGCGGTACAACTGGTACACAACCATAAAATAAAATGTCCAATTCCACTTTGGACAGTCGAAGTATACGAACATTTTTTGTGTTGAAATTTCCCCATTACGGCAACGGCATTCTTTCTTATTCTTTTACAAAAAACTATTGCTATTTTGCTAAATTATTTACCTGAATTGCTGCTGGAACTGTTATCGCTAAATGAATAAATTGTTAAAGTACTTTTGCTCGGCCTAAATTATTTTGGGTTCATTCATAAATTAGTTTAGTTCTTGCCTGAGCATTGCAGGTTTCCACGTTGCATTCGTTTCCAAGCATTTTTAAGTGTGCATGAGGCTTGTATTCAATCCATCATATTACACGTGACTATAGCGTCTTCGCCGATTCACCGATGGTTTTTAATCCTGTAGTTGAGTTAAAAACGTGACCTTTTGGCTTGATTGCATTTATATCCACTCAATCGCGCATTGATAATTATTTGCTTATATTGACAACCTCCGTGCACAAAGGGGTAGTTTGAGCGTAAAATCAAGTCCTGCTGGGTTAATTTAGTGTTTCTATACGGGTTTGTCTGAAGTGTTTTCATCGGTGATCCAAATAGGGAACCATATATGTAAGAAGTTTTTTCCTTCTTCTGATGTGACTTACATTGCCACAAAAATCTATACACTATACTGCCAAGTGCAAAAATGCGCGAAAATTGCAACTCTATGCCGAACTGACGACACTGAATAGCCGCTGTTTGTACTAATAGATGTAAGAAACAAAATCAAACAACATTATAAGGAACATAGTGAACGCCGTTTTTGATGCTTCATCAACAACTTTGAGTTCGCCTACTTTCCTTGCTGGATGCACATTAGATTCCCATCCCAACCACAAACGACTTCTGCTAGAGAGGTCTGCCGGAATAAAAAAAATGCAGTAGCTACAAAGCTACAGCTTTTGTATTCCCTTGAATTGATGTTTTTATTTCCCCAGAATGAGAATAGCTTAATGGAGAGAAAATGTGCACGCATACACACCCTTATCATTAGTTCTGCTATCTTCAACGTTTCATTTCCTTTTCTGCCTACTACAATGTTATCTACAGGGGAGTACTACATTTTACTCCAAGATGTGTTGAGTACTTTTTGCGTATGCACTACAAACTATTTATTTACCTTGCTCGCCATCATGAACAACATCCATCCTCACCAACAAACAACGTGTTTTAGATTCTCATCACATCCTATATATCTTTTTTCTTTCTCTTCCTCCCCTCATCCTTACGTTTCCTTTTCCTGTTGTAGTTTTCAGGATATGTGCAAATGAAGGAATAGGGAAATTGAGCCAAAAAGCTTACGTACGTACGTATCTACCTTTCACCAAGTTTCTTTCAGTTAGCTACTTACGTAAGTTAGTTTTATTATCTGTTGTTTGAGCGTCACCCATCTGAAATTTTATCGCTCCCTAAAAGTGTACAGCACCTCAAGCACTTGTGCCAACAGGGAACATCTGAGAAAAAGAATACTCCTTTGACAAACTTAGAGTGTTGTCTTGGTAATGGATGCAATCAGTATAATGTTTTATACTAACTGTCAAACAAATAATGAATTAAAGTAACAATGAAATTAAAAAGAGAACCAAGCTGTTGTTAACTAGAATGTTTTTGTCCGGTTATTTTTTGTGTAACCACGATATAACTATGATACTAACAACATTGACAAGTGACTTGTCATACATTTTACTACCTCTATTCATGCTTATTCTAGAAATTCTAGAAATGCTCCACGCAAAGTAAAATTCTATCACAAAGTTTAAAACCAAATAGGTGTACCTGTACGGTTTTACTATGATAAATAAATACTGTCGGATCCCTCGCAACATGTTCATGATGTTTAGCTACTGGCTCTACTATTGTAGAACTGCAGTTCCATCTTCATCAAAATGCATTTTTGAGGATTTATGAGCTATACAAAGACTCACAGGGTCTGGTCTGATCATGGGTACCATAGTAGAGTAAAATCATCGGTAAGTGCTTCCAGGTTAATTTCATGTGGTTAAAAAAAGAATGAAAAAAAAGCAATTGATGTGTTGAATTCATGAATTGTTGATGTCCTATGAGTTTTGTGGAAATATGGTCATGTAAAACCTACACGAGTCATAGAGCCACTCGAGGAAAACGTTGTGAAATATGGAAATTTCCCTTGTTGATGCTGTCACTGATAACTATTCTACATCCCCATTTGGATGAATTCTTTGTATCATGAATTAAAATTGTCAGAGAAACGCTGGTTACCATCGCTCGCAGTCTTTGATGTGTGTTCTGCTGTACTCGGGATGACTGATCACGGTTTTTGAATACTACTAGTATCAAGTTTGGTGCTAATTTTGTTTTCTAACAAACCTCAAATAATCCGAATACTCGATGACACATTTTGTGAATAATTGCAGCTGTTATTTTTCTCAGGAGTAACTTGCCTAGGATTCAGCAGCACAATGAATTAATGATGTGAATCAACAGTGGATCAGCAGAGTAATTTTCAAACTGTCAAGCTTCCTCACATGTAAAATGAGAACAGCAACTTTGAAAACAAGTGCATGAAATTATTCGAGAGGTACGGTACAGGCGATAAACTTTCTCTTCACTATCTCTGGTGAAAGTTTTCACAAATAGAATGGAACCGGTACGATGCTCCATGTCTGTTCTTTCATCTATGATGAATAATAAGTTCAATAACAAATAGATATTATATTTGTATGCCCCGGTTGTGATGAAAGGAGAAAAAACGAATTTGTTTCCTCAGAATCCAAACAGATAGTTTGAATACTCCGATATTCCAGCCGTACCCTTGAAAGCAGCATAATCCTTGTCTGAATGAGAACATGATTGCACGTATTCATTCATGCAAAAAGTATTTTAACCACTTTTCTCCAATACAACATCCCATTTCACGTCCCACTCATAAATTAATGATAAACAGCCACCTCCCCGATTTATCAATTGCACGTTGGTTGGAAATCAAAGTACTTCGGAAAATATCTAGGATACCTCGCTTCCAATCAAAGCTTGAATTGAATACTAATTGAGATTTGTATGAAGTGGCACTGGCTCTAGATAAAAATGCTACGGGAATCATTAATTTTCTCTCAGACTGGTTTATCCTAAACTTAGATGTCCCTCAAATTTCTCCCAGATTTGGATATAGGTAAATACTATCAATCGCTCTAGAAGTACTCTATATACTGCGGATCACTAGCTAGAATTAATTAAGGTAAGGTAGCTAGTATTCACAGGTCAGATTTTTATGAAACACTTGGTAGTGTTCTCATTGGAGAAACAATATTGAGTAGCTCTTCTCATCATTTATAGAGAGGGCGAGATAATTATTATTTTGAAGTACTTTAACTACTTTAAAATTTATGGTATAGTGTAGAAACAAATTTAGATATTGTATAACTTGAAAAATCTGAATTACAACTGAATTTCAGTACAACTTAGAAAAGCTATACTGGTGGAAACTGAAAAGTGAATATCTCTTCGAAATTTACCACACGTTTCAAACTAATCATAATCAAATTTTAAAGATAAAAACGTGTACATGTATTTTTTTTTCTTTTCGTGAAATGTCGGGACAATGAAAGCATTCACTAGTTTATGGAAATAATAGGCAGCTTCTAAAAAATCTCAGTTTCTAAGAGGAAAATACAAGTGGTTCTGAGAATGTTGACATGATCCTTTCCTAGCACGAACAGTATTATCAATTGGACACTTCTAGTAGTTTCATGTTTAAAGGTAATTCTAATAGGAATTCTTACTTTAAAAAAACATTAATATATTAGTCGTGAGTCAAAATTATAGCATTCTCCCAATTTGTTTTGTAATTTAGAATCCTATGATAAAATTAATTATCAAGAGATCTTGCCCAATACACTTAATTATGTCAGTAGTGATGGCATGCCATTTTTTTATGCATGTATTTACGTTCATATTAATTCAGTTAGGTATCTCTGTTTAAAAAGGTGTTATCTAAATACTTTCCCTTGTACTGTTTCGGAAGTACGACGAAGGAAGTTTCCAAAATTAGTGAGCCTTATCGTGAACAGATTTTAGAGAGATTAAGTCCGCAGATGTAGTATTATCTCATGAATTTCAGACAAAAAACTTTTTAAAAGCTTAAGTGTTCCTCTCATGTAGTCACGTTGCCAATTGAATGTCGAATGCAAATTTTTATCCAAATGATTCCTAACACTGCACAAACTTTACTATGATAAAATTGAGAAAATTAAATATTCTGATACTTTTAAACATCCACATAAACGTAACAGTCTAGAGATGACGCTACAAGTATATTTTCATCCACATCGTAACAGTTTTTAATTGCATTAGCATGCATCCTTACCCCTTTGAGCGGATAACCAGGCAGAAAGAAAAACTTGTAGGTACAACGCTTGGAAGATGCATGCTATGCAAACATTGAACATCATAATATTATTATGTAACAATGAATATCTCCTTCGTTCTCTGCTTATGTACAATCCACTATATCCACTAATCATATGCATCTTAAGTGGTTAGCTTAAATGCTATATAATCTTTGCCGTTCTCTTGAAACACGGACACGGAACAAAGAATGCTGTATAACCCATGGCACTTTCGTACTATTACTGCCACTGGCGCAAAATGGAATGGTAAATTTAGCAAAAAATAAATAAAAATAATGTGTACTATGGTGTGTTCAAAAAGAAAAATTATAACCAGCTTGTTAAGCATTTCCGAGAAGGCCAAAGAGAAAAGCAAACTGCAAGAAGAACAAGAAACATGTGGCATCGTTAGTAAGAACACGAATAAATATAGTATAGTATATTTCTCCTACGCATACACACTTTACATAATTTTAGCCTGGCTTTACTACTACAAACTACTGCATGGTCCCGAGATCGTGAACTAGAAACAATCATCACCCTATTCATTGTTCATGGATCATCCTTGTTTCTCAAACTTTTATTGAAATCAATACTTCTTTCATTGTTACGACGGTCTATCACGTGTGTTTTTAAACTCCATATCAAATTTCCCTGTGATTGATCACCTTTGAATATCTACGGTACGGAAGCAGCTCCTTTTGATACCAGATTCAATTCACTCGAAGTTTTAAGCTGTAAGCTCTACTATATGGTCACTCTGGCATTATGGGTAGGCTGGGTTCTTCTTGAAGATTTCGTTACGACTACGACGAATGTCACAAACAGTTATGTTTTAAAGCATTGATATTCACAAAACGTTGCACGGGCAAATTATATCACATGCGAGTGCCTAATAAGGTTATTTTTCCTAACCATATATCTTCTCATATTTCAAGAGTGGTAATACAGTAATACAAGAGCCATAAGGGTGTAAAAGGAGAACTCCCATGTGCTCCAAAACGCTCTTCTTTTTGGGGGTACTTTCGATACCGCTACTATTGTAACAGAATAGATTGTGTAGCAAACATGAAAACAACATATAAAAATTGCAAATAGCTAACATGTTGCAAAAAAACTCAAAAAGGAGTGGAATTGGAAGAAATAAAGTGCGAAAGACAAGATTACTGCAGGCCATGTATATCTGCAAGGAGAAAGTAATCTACGAAGGCTATGTGTTGTGCAAAGATGATCGGAGACAGATCCGAGAAGGACAAAATTGCGCAAGAGGAAGCTCTTCTGTACATAATATTCCATAAAAATGCTGCGTTCATCCATCATGTGAATTATACATAGAAATACAAAATAAATGAATGAAAGAAATACCAGACAAGGTTTCATCAAGGCGAAGATACAACAACAATATCTGACGAAAAGACGCTTTTCGCATTCTTTGTATTTTTCCTTTTACCCCGAAAATGAATAGAGTTCTTCTAAAGCGTATAGTATGCGCACCTCCGTACATACCATGAGATTTATTCAAGGAAAAAACTAGACTAGGAAGTGAAAATTGAGAAAGGACGAGCTAGATCTAGATAAGAGTAGGTAGAGAAAGGACGAAATACTTGTTACTGCATTCGTGATGTAAAGTTGTGAATCTCACATTTTATGTGATAATGGTAATAATACCATAGAATAAACGTCCATGAAACGGATTTTTTGTCGTGTTATTACATATGCGTGTTGAGAAAGATGATAGCTGTGTCGACTGAAAATCATTTCATAACAGCATAAAAATCTTATAATACATTCCAATTCAAGGGAGGAAGGAATTTTTATTTTCCTAACAAGACCGTGTTCATTCTGCGGTTTTTATAGTACCACAAGTTGAATATATTCATAAAACCATTGAGGCACTTTTGTGCATAGGAAATGGGAACGAAGAAGAAAAGTGAGAAAGCCTTCAACTAAATAGGTAATGGTGTAGTGGAGAAGTTCTGTGATGGCAGTACTGGTGGTGGTGCAAGAGCGTAGTTTGAGTATGATGTGCTGACTATGTGGATCTCCACATGAATGAAATAGGGGAAAATTGGACAAAGATTTGTATCATATTTAGGAGGATAACGGCAAAGAAAAACGAATGAGAAAAGATCCACTTTGCAGTCAAGCAAAATTTATTTTGATATATATGACAGTGTTAAAATATCGTCCAAAGATATCCTATTATTACTCTTTTATGTCCTACGATTACGTTAGTGTTAAATGGGAATCTTCATTTTTCTTTTTTTTCTTACATTTTACTCCCCCTTTTTTCTCGACAGTCATTCAAGAGGTTGAATGCTTGAAAATAATAAAAGGAGTAATATAAGGACAAAAGGAAGCGAAGAATCTTGCAATTTCCGAACATAAAAGTGCAGATTATGTTGTACATATGCAGAAATGGTGTATTTTCATGTAAGATAAACCGTAGTTCTCACAAGTAATCGTCGACATGAAAGCATACCTAGCTGTAAGATAAAAAAACTCATGATCTACTTGGAAAGCATTAAAACGTCGTCATACTTATTCGCTTTACTAGATAAAGCTGGAGGTTTTCAAGACATTTTGGTAAGCTTCCATAACACATCCACTCAAAAAGCTCTGCAAAATTAAAAGAATCTTTTCATTGTATCATTGCTGTAGAATTGTTGAAGAAACTATTCCTGGTTTCATTGAATACTTCTTAAATCAAAGCAAGTCGCATTTATATTTCGCATTCTAGCGTGTTTGAAACTTGGTTTCAAGTCTTGCTTTAAAAATAATTAGTAGTGGTTAGTTTCTTTCAATTAACTGGAGAATACGGCTCATACTAATTGACCATTTTGTGTGTTCGCAATTTGTAGTACGTATTTGCAAGTTGGCTATGGCAATTGAGCTGAACGAGGTATAGTTGTCATAGATTTTGGAAAGTAATTTTTATTTCACACAAAAGATTACACTGTTTTTAATATTTTCAAACACGTCGACTTGTTTGTTTGTTGAGATAGATAGTAAAGGCAGGTTTCTTCTCTGCAGATAGTATTTAAGGTCCCTACGTACCTTATCGAACAGCTTATTCAAACTACGGTGTGATTGCTTTGGTCTAAAAATAAATTCCTCTAAAAATCAAACATCCTTTAAATCTAATTGTGGACTCATACAGCTTATGCGCATTGAATTTTACAACGATTGGGGCCAATGGACGCATCTTGTTTCGTTCCAAAACAGTAGTTTTCAAGCAGTATTTTGTCAATCTCGTAAACTCATTCCCTTGTGAAGTAAAACAAGAAGTATAAATCGGTCACAACGGTCCTAGTCGAAGTCACACCATAGTAGAAAAATATTGGTAAAGCGTTTTCTCAAGCCATATCTCTCTTCTCATTGAGCGACTCAAGTGTATAGTCAGCTTTCTTTGAAGATCCAGAGCCAAAAATCTCAACTTTCCTTTCATTTCGTGCGTTATTATTTTTTGTAGAATCCAATCGCTTTCGTCGCTTTTTTCTAGCTCCTCCGAGAAGATTATTATATGAACTACAGTTATTGCCCACATTATAACTGTTATCATTATAAAACAGCAACGCAGAATATACTCGAAATAAAGGAAGCGACGATGCACGATGTGTCGCTATAGATCTCTCACTCGCCCTCCTTACCTTTCAAATACAGAACCACGTATATTCTCTATATCAAGTACGGTAATCCCAAACAAGGAGCTCATATGTCGAACCCGTCCACTTTCTATAACCTCTTTGACACAAGAGCATAGAGTAACAAATCCTGAGAGAGTCAAACTTTTCTCGCCACTAGTTTTACCAACTACCAACATCTCAACAATCTTCCTTCACTCCTCTCATCCTTCATTCAATTTCCCTGTACTCCATCTCTGTCTACTTTCAACTAACAACGCTCCTCAAATCCCTTCACTCAAATACTCTTTGGAGAGTTGGTTGCTTCTAATTTAAGAAAACGGAAATAACCAAGCTCATTTCCAAATAATAAATCTGATAGATGGTGTGCTGTACATGTCATTGTCAAGCACAAAATCTTGACATATTTCCTATTCCTGCATGTTCATGTTTAATCTATTTTCCCTCCTGAGCTTGGTTGAAACCTTACGCTAGTCACCCGTAGGTCAAACATTTAAAAAAGTATTTGGTTTCAAGTTTCTATACCTGCAATCACATAATTTATAATCACACTGGAAACCCATAATTTGAATCATTTTTATGAGTGCTTTGGATTAGCCCACGAGTCGAATTAAGAGAAAGTCGAACAAAAGGAATAAATGAAAAAAAGCTTCACACTTTCAATACCAGGTGCTAAAATAGATGGAGTTAAGAGATAAATGAATGTACTAAAACCTAAATAATCTTTCAGACGTAAATAAACATGTACTCCAGAGATTTGTTTCGGCCATTTTCTTTCTAAATCTTACTGGAGAAGTCCGTAGTTTGAAGGGATAAGTGTCCTCGATGTGGGTTCATTTTGAGTACGAAACCAGCCCGTTACACACCGAACCCTTAAAGTAGCGAAAGCCCCATGCACCTTGTACCACGTACGAAAATACCCGTACCCCTCATACCAAGTACAAAGACACCCAC
>VICI01000920.1:0-28302 GCA_019593645.1 Akabosia matsudoensis | reverse complement strand
CGGCGAAATTTCAAATTTGCCTCCTGGCCCCGGCGTTCTTTAGAGGCCGGCGATCTTTAGAGACCCGGCGATCTTTGGAGGATTTACGGTATATTACATCAAAAGAAATTCTGATAGCTATAGATGGGGTTCCAGTGTGATCTCTGGTGCAAGTAATTCGCTTTTTTTCCTTTTGCATTCACAATTCACGACAGCAACCATTTGTCTCACGTATGCAACAGATATGCTATAGTAAAACTATATGGCTCAGCTATAAATAACAATAATCATGATGGAATATTATTGCTATTTGAAACAACCGAGGTTGCACTGTAAAGAAAAACTTTTGTTCTTCCTTCAACTCAATCGATTATCAGAGAATTCTTCCGGAAAGTAAATCCACCTATACTCAAGAAAAAAGTACTTTGAAGTTAGCCCAGCCACTTTTTAGAAGTAAATTTTGCACACTGTACAGATTTTTTGTACACTGGCAAAAATCCCCACACTTCACCACACACACCTTTTCGTCGTCATGCACCGCCCAGCTAAAGCTTACTGACTAAAAAATAGTATGTATCACTTCTCTGTAGAGCTTTAAGGCGGAGGATGAAGAAAAAAGCGGAAGCACTTATCCCTAGCCAAAATATCATGACAGTGGTGATGATCACCATCAACTATCGTCATTTTTCACTCGCCATAAACTACACCTGCAAGAATGTGTTGTGCAAACGAGCCTCTAAATGTTAAGAAGTGTCTGTATGCTCAAAAATTGTGTATTGGAATCCGTAGAAAATGTCTGAGATTTTTTTAAAAGACATCTACAAAGTCAAGTGTATCTACATACCTACTTATTCCTCTTTAATTGTAACATACTAGGTCACAAGCAATCCGTAAGTGTATGAAAAATATTTTATGCCGTGACGGAGAATGGCAAGCTCTTCTCATTGTAAAAAGAGCGATAAAAGCATTAAGTGTGTATATCATGTTGAAGATCATCGTACTGCCAAAATATGTTCTTAACAGACGACCGAGAAATGTGAGGAAGCGTTCCTTATACAAGATAGAGAAATGGAAAGACGGGTGATAGCGTTGAATGCAATAAACTGGTTATAGGAGAAAGCCTAAAATATTTAGAAGCTTTTTATACCTATCAAAACAACACCAAGAGCAGTGCGTCACTGTCTCCACACAGAATGAAGAATAGTGGGTGAGTGATACATAATACATGAGGTTGGATTTTTGTGGCTCTTTCGGAAATCTTTTAAAATATTTACAGGAGTGTAACAGATACCGCAGTCAATGATATCGTATTGTGGTGGATGGGTGAAACTGACTGTAAGAGAGTGCCAAATTGGGTTCATGCCATTATTGATCAGCATAGCCATAGCGCATAGCAAACGTTCATCCATTTCAGAGAGTGAAAGACATAACAAACGGAAGCCACAGTCAAACAAGCAATTTTCGTTGGAGCGATCACAAAAGAAAGATGATTATCGCTAAGCTATCTCATAGATTTCAATTTGTACAAACAAGATATCATGCACAACCACCACCAAACGGTAAATAAACATTTTGCTTACGCAATCATTTTAATGATCGTCCTGGTACATGGTAAGGTCAACACAGGAAGTGATATTTTGTGTTGACGGGATGGTATCTTTTCGTAGACCCCACGTGTTTAAAGAAAGGTCTCGCGTTTTACGCTCTGAAAAACGTGAAATTAAGAGCAAGGATTTTCCTCTTTATAAAATGATAAAACCTATTCTTAGAAAGTTATTACAGCAGGTGTGACCGTTGAGAATGTTTTCTCGGTTGGACACATGAAATGCGTAACGTTGACTGATATAAGACAGTCAATGTCAAACTCCAAATAAAAATTCATTTACGGTTTCATTACAGATTGCAGCTGCTGTTATATCTTCCTCTGCATGAATTTGTGAAAATCAACCTTTCATTCATCACGTTTTTCTTGCCGTTGAAACTACCACCTTTCGCTATGAAAGATATGATGCAAAGTACATGATGTTGATGACATTTCTCAGCTGGATATCGACAACAATTTGAAGGAACTTCGGCTACTACCTTTTTACTAAATCTTATCTAAGCTTGTGCCATGTGAAATAAAAATTTAGTGGGATGAAGAACCATGGCCGTGTAAACTTCACAGCCTCTGAATTTTGGAGTTCCGTGAAGGAAAGTGTAGACTCACTCCCCTCTCCAAGAAAGCATATTATTGTTGTAAAACAGTCTTATTTTTTTGGGCTGTGACCAAATGCAACACCCTGACATGGTAAATGAACGAAAGATATTTTTTTCCTTTCTCCATAGGTTACATTATAATAACGGGTTGCAGTAAGTGTCCGTATATAATCGTAATAAATTGCGCTTCCCCCCAGTTGTTGAGCACAAGTGTTTCTTCACGAAGTGAATTTTCTACTTTTTCTTTCCCTTGCATTAACGAAGGCAGCCAAGTTACATCACAAAATTCCGTTGGACCAACTTTCTTATACTTTAAACAATGTATATAAACTGTACGTATCAGTATCTTCCGAGTTTATGCATTTATCTTATAAGAAAACAATTCCTGACACTTCCCAGCAACAATTCAAAGGATAAAACAGAGTCAGACGTTTTAGTTTTAACCAGGTACTGCCGTTACTTTGAATGTTCCGACTTTTGCTGAATTCAAGTTGCCGAGAAAAGCAATTTCACTTCGAGAAAACAAGTAAAATGTAAAGTTTCCAGCCGCCTGGATGTACATATTCACCACAGCTCTGCTCAAATTTTTCTTTCTCCGCACTGTCATAGCAATAAAACGGATAAAAAGTGATGTTAATGCCATTCCGCAGCCATTCATTCAAAGACGAAAACAATCCATGAAACAACCTCAACGAAAACAACTTTGAAAATTTTTACTCTGCCGTAACAACTGTTTTAGCACTACAAAAATATACTACAAGAGCCCAAATGCCATAAACCTCTACATTTTAGCGTGTGGCTCTTTTGGAAGCACATTTTGTAGGGAGGCTGAGGTAGAATAATAAATAGCCGAAAATAGGAAGTGTAATAAAATCTGTTTTCTGAAAAAACATTATACTACATTCTTTGAAACCTAAAAGTCCCGCAATAGGGTAACATAGAAATAAAACTGTTTTCAAAAGGATCTCAGAATGCGCCGGTAAAAAGTCAGTTTCAAAAAGTTTTTTTTACTATTCTGACAGCAAAAGATAAAGATATACTTGTAGACTTAAATATTCATGTTATACGGAGGAAAAACTGGAGAATGATGAAGGATATCGTCAAACAAAGTGCTTATCTCCATTCTCTTTTCATGGCGTTTTTGTCTATTTTTAAATTTTGAGATGAAAATAGATGAAAAATGTGTTTGCCGACATTGCTTGAACTTGCTGACAGATAAACACTTAAAACTCACTCTGTATATCAAATAATCGCTTGTAAGAAAAACCACTTTTCATTTAAATTTTATGATGGCTGAAGCATTTATTCTTATGACTCTCGTCAATTTTTAACCCTAGCGTGCTACACTATCAAAGTGATCATTGCAAAATGTAAATGAGCAAAATTGCATTGAGTGAGTAAGAAAGAGGGAAATATTTTTATTTGTCATTAGCCCTTGTAAAAGCTCTGAGAATGTTGAAGATGACGTTTCAAATGATGATGATGATGGATCACTTTTATTAGCATTTTAAATATTTTTTTTTTTACCGTAAAAGAAGACGATAGAGAAAGAAAACCAGCTTACCAATGAATAAATTTCCCAAGAATTCCTCTACATTGGCATATTGAATGTCTCTAGCCAGTTGAACCGGCGTCCGTAACGTATCAAATTATTTGTAACTCTTGGTCCTTGTATTATAGTCATTCTTTGTATAAAAACCGTTAAATTATTTGTACGCACAGACACATTTGATTTATGAATCACTCTGCAAGAACATATATCATCAAAAGATCTATCGCTTCTATCATTTTCTCGTATTCACAAAATTCTCTTTGATAATTTTTTACGACAAGATGAAAAAGAATGCTGAAGCACTTCTCTGTAACCATTTGAACTAGAACACTTTTTAAGAAACGTTTCTCACAGGATTTTATATCAGCCTGGGCTCAATAAAACTCTCAAGAACGACATCCGAACGTGATCCATCCAGCGATTAGGTACTCAATAATTTATTAAGATTGCATTTTTTATCGTATATGCAAAAGACTCACTTCACTGCACTACCTTCAAGTAAACATTTTGCATAGAATTCCAAACTTGTTTGCGTTTTGTCCATGCGAAAAATAAATATCTGTAGGATCACGTATCAAGACATGTTTTCGTCCGACCATGATATAAAATACCTACACACGATCCAGATATCCTGAAAACTGTTTTGGCTGAAAGAACAACTACTCTTTAAAAAACACAAACACAAGATGAAAAAGGTAGTTTTCTAGAGGAAACTATCCGTGTTTTCTTACAATGATGACTCTGTGTGGAAGATACGAGTGGTTTAGGTTTATGCTCATCTTCATTTTCCTCTTTCGTTAAGATTTACCATGAAGAAAAAAACACGTAAATTATAGTCCTCATGGGATTTGCTCTACTAGTCACTAGCCCTTCTGCTAATATACACAATAAGATTTACCATGAAGAAAAAAAACACGTAAATTATAGTCCTCATGGGATTTGCTCTACTAGTCACTAGCCCTTCTGCTAATATACACAATACCGCCGTGTTGCTGTATTGGTGCGAAAAAGATTTTTAAAAGTTTTGTCTATTAACACCGCAACTTACTTCACTCTGCCTCCCTCGTTTTTCTAGGCTCCTCGTCTTTTTTCTGTATTTTAGGGAGAAAAAAAGGTTGAACGACTCGTTTCAAAACTCCTGACGAAGAAGGAAGATGAAAAGCATGCAATAAAAATTGGTGGTTGTAATATAAAATGCTGAATATGTAAATGGTTGTGGATACAAATGAAGACTGACGAGTTGAAGGAGTAGACAGGCGAGAAAACCTTCTTCAAACGCAGACAAAATCATTTTGTCCACCTTCCCATATTTTTACAACCAAACAAAAACAACAACGTATATATTCCATCTGTTTCAGTTTTGGTCATTTTTGGCTCAAAATGTGTGTATTACATACATATTTTTACCTTGCAGTACACATAAAATTATACACTACAGATAAACCTGAACAAATGAGTTGAGACAAGACGAGGCGCACAATAAATCGACGACAAATACACGATATAAAAAGGGCATCACACACTAGAGCCAACATCTAGTAGAGAAAAGTGTAATAGAAAATAATAATAACATCACTCGAGAGTAAACGGTGGTGATAATGAAATTGAATTGAATTCAAAAAAGGAAGGCACAGACAAGCCACGAGATACGAGACTGTACATCAGCGTGTTATAGAAAACTCGCGTCTCTCTCTCTCTCTCTCTCTCTCTCTCTCTCTCTCTCTCTCTCTCTCTTCCTTCTTTCTTATCCATTTTACATTGTGTTATTACTATGAACCATTGCTGTACTACCATTTAGGATGGATAAACGATAACCACTTCAGTGTGCTCGGCAGTGTACCCACCAATTTCATAATATGTGTGTGCATTTTACCCTGCCATCGTATCTGAGCATCGTACCTATTGTCGACGACAACAACTGAGAAGTGTTTTTCCTCCAAACCTGCATTGTATCCCTGTGTAGTCTACCCTAAAATATTCCCGATAATACAAAAGTACACACTGGTCATGTGTACGTTAATATTCTGCGTAAAAATACCCGTAACCAGTAATGATATGAATATATGTATGAACGCATGCAGAGAGTAAAATCAACTTGAACCCTGAAAAACTAACTCTCATCCTGTCGACTTTGTTGTTTGCTAGCTGTCAGTTGAGCCAGTTGACTTTGAAAGAAATGCTTTACCCAGTAAGCTAGTTGTGTTGTAACTTTGCACAAACTCAGTATGATCCCCTTGTGAGAGTGGTAATGAAGATGATAAAAAGTAGAACATGTGAACCATGTTAAACTAGATAGATAGAAAGATAAACTTTGTGGATCTTATGCTGTGATAGTTTTGTTGAAGAAAGGAGGCTATGATGGAAATGCAAGTCAAGTGGTTGTAGAAAACAGGAGAAGACGCACGCACTGGATTTGCCTAGAAGAGTTTTTATACACGAGAGTATTCTGTTGTGAAGGAACCTACGTAGTAAATGTGTGTTTACTATGCATCATTTAAAAATAGGTTCTCTTCGAATAGTATAAGAGTGATTCTGCTTGGCTGAAACTATAATGAGGGAAAGATGAAAGGAGAGTAAATTGAGGCAAAGGCGCGGTAGTGGGTACGCACGTTATCGTCGTAATGATGATGATTACATGACATCATGTCGTATGCATGAAGGTGAGACTGAAAAACAGAAAAGGTGGCTATGCTTACATAAAAGGTTCCGCCGAGACTCAAGAAAGGTGACCTTATCGTATGCATAATTATAACACAATATTTGCCTATGCAGAGGATCTTAGTATCAACTATCTGTGCATGCGAGACCAAACATACAGGCTTGAACAGGTTGGCTACGCATAGAAAGATGGTGGGTAAGATGTTCTACGGAACAACTTTT
This sequence comes from Akabosia matsudoensis, assembly GCA_019593645.1. Lineage (NCBI taxonomy): Eukaryota > Metazoa > Arthropoda > Collembola > Entomobryomorpha > Paronellidae > Akabosia > Akabosia matsudoensis. The sequence goes on along the minus strand of VICI01000920.1, from coordinate 21,692 downwards.
TACCTCATTTTGGTCACCTTTTATACCTGTGCAATGGTGAAGGAACGGCATTATTTCGGGCTATCGTAATATATTCTGTAATCCATTCTAAAATTATGCTCACAAACATGTTAGAACATGGTTGAGTTCCTCCGGAATAGAAAGATTTCAATAGCGCATCTGGCACTAAAGCATAAAATATTCCAGCAATACAGGAAAACGGCAGATGGGAAGGAAGCAGGAATAAGGTATGGCAGCTGAACATATCTATAATTTTGATGCTGCAGAGAAGTTTTTTAATGGACAAGTGTTACATTACACTCAGTTCAGGAAACCTGTCTTCCTTTAATGCTTAAAGATTTGTAGCAAATACGGTGCATCCATAAAGTTTAAATATTTTTTGTCTGTAGGCGTAGTTTTGCTCCTTTCAGGAAAGAAAGGTACTGAACGTTACTTATAGACGAACCGAACTTGCTCCCATCACAAGGAAAACTACCAAAACGGGACTAGTCGAGACAACTACGGTTTTATTTTCAGTCAAACAATTATTTTTTGCTTCTTTTCAAAGATTACATAGAAAAAAGAGAAGAAATGTAATTCGGACGAGGAAGAGTATTGCATGGACATACTTGTTAGAATCTTTTCCTCTACTCTTTCACGAATTAGCAATAGCAAAGTAATCAAGTAACAGAAACAACTACACAAAGAAAATATTGGAACTAATCAACAGATTCTTTATTGTTCCTGATGATGATGTGGATTTACCACTCTAGTGAGTAGTGATATATGGGATTTCGGATAATTTATTGTTAGAAATTACCGAAGCAGAACCAAAGGAAACTAAACAAGATTGATAATGGCATCACTGAGTATAAATAAAGTAAATCGTACAAGTTTTAACAATCCCGACGTTTCTAGACAACAAAGATGATCGACGCTCAAAGCAGATTAACAAAATTGTACTTGATTGCGAAAGTCATTGTGTTTCTAGGCATGTAGCATAACTCAATTTAGAGTGACTTAGTTCAATGCTGTCAAGCTTACCTTTATGGTTTCCCTACAGACGGTGACCCATGGAGTAAGCTTTGCGTGATCCAGTCAAATACCTGAAACATTCGAAAAATCAAAACAATCAGTAAAGCACTGTGTATCGAATTGAGAGCGTGAGTACGTTAGAGATTATTGAAATGACTTCATTATAACCTAAGGTTATAAGGTGAAGGTTACATATGCGCAAGATATTGGCTTCAAAGGATATGTGTCAGTCATATACAGGAAGCCAAAATGTTTGAGGATTGTATAAAATATTTCAGTTTACATGACAATTTAAAACCAAGTGAATTTAGACTCATGAGACAAGTGTCACGTTTTATACTTGATTCTGAACATTATATGGAGCGTAGGCAAGGCGATGAATTCCTTTGGGCTCAAGGCCAACACATGATCATATTTTCATCATTGCTTTTCATGCATTTTTTAATACAAAGTTGCATTTCGTTTGTAAGTGATCATCTAACATCTCTCTACTCCTATGCCTGGGATTCTCGTTTTTTAGTAGGCAGTTAATGACACTGTCAAGTGTTAAAAGCAATACTTTTTCAAGTGAAATAGAGACAAATGTTTTCGTGAGAACTATAAATACACTTATCCATTTTGACATGCACGCTGATGCCAAAGGTTTCAGACCAGACCTGAGCTAACATTTTCTTGCCAGTGAACTTTTTGAACTCATGAACATTTCATCTCTCGATTTAAAATGTTTCTTTTCTTTTTAGATATTTAGTAGGTAAATAAGTAAGTTATTACATGTGTAATTGAGCTTTAATGATATTCGCATACAGTGTCATGCCTACAAAGTTTTCCTTCCTTAACTTGGCCGGAATTTTCTTCCCAGACCAAGTTTCCTGTACTAGCTACATTTGTCCAGTAGTTTGATAACGCTTATAAATATAGTAAAATACTGCACATGCTTTGACTTTTTGAGATGTAATCATTTTCAAGCAAACTAAGCCTGCTTGTGATTTTGAAGAATGATTATTCTTCCAAACGGAAGGTTTAGAAGTCAAGTCCACTAAATTCTAAAAGGTTTATTTGCTTGAAAATTATTGTACCTTCCTTTCGTCCTATATTTTGCATTGAATTGCAACTCCTTTTTATACCGTTTCTGCTCTCGTAGCAAGCATGCAAAACGATCAGTCCCGTAAAATTCCCCGATAAAATTTTTTCTTTTAATATTTCATGAACATGTAATCGCTTTTTCCTGATACTAGAAGAACCATCTTCCCACCATTAGTGGCGAAAATTTGTTGGAAATGGAAACATGATCTTTATGATTGCAACAACCTCCTGAGAAATTATATCAAAAGAAAGCTTAAGACATATGGCAGCCGCCCAAATTTCACTTATTTTGATGCTTTTCTATAGAATGGAAAACTCTTTTCAGGATAGGAACAGAATTTTGGTATACAAATCATCTGTGGTAGAAAGTTAATAGCATTCGATGGGTAAAATAAACATTACCGTTAATTTTGAAATATGAGAATTTTTTTTTTAAAATCCCGACATAAACACACAACCATCGATATGTTTCCTCCAGTCGACCCAAGGTATGGGCGCGGCTATATCCATTCTGAACGACTGGGAAGGAAGAAATGCCAACCAGCTTCCTTATACCTATGTATCTCTTTTACTGAGAATCTTCTTCATGACACATTTTTTGCATTTCAAACCTTTGGAGGTATTTAGAACACGAGGTGAGAGACCCTAGGCCTATATGTATAAGTATGATTTTAAAAGTAAAATTATATTATCGTTTAAAGTAGAAGTAGAAAGTTCGCATCTTCTTGTGGTGTTTTTCATTTGTAGAAAAAAGAAGAATTGTACTCGGGACTCCAAAGAGACAGCTAGAACGAAAATTTTAAAACACGGAAATAGTAAGGGTGCTAAGGGAAAATGCGATATCGTAATGATATAATATGGCTGAAAGAACATAGAGGAGAAAAGAAATCAAGATCACATCAAGTCCTTTTTCCCACTCTTCACATCTTCCAGACTGAAAGCAGACTATACATAAAAAAATGATGCAGCATACGAAAGGGGACTTTATCATTGAGATGGCGATGATGATGAGAGGAGAACAGTGAAGCTACTCTCTCCCCGAACCAAGACAGAAACGATGTAGCTAAGAGTCCCAAATAGTAATATTAGCTCTCTCCCTTATCATTAGGGAAGGAGGGTGTTTCACAAGCCCAAGACTAGCTTGCATGATTGCATTGTTGGACTCTTATTCAGTCTTTGCTTTTTAACAAGATCGTCATCTCCATCGTCACAAGAAGTTAGAGCACAACACGAACGTCTTTCGCAACAGGAAAGGAAGAAAGGCAAGCGGAAGAGAGGGAAGGAAATGTGGCAGGTTGAATTGCTGCATGTTCAGTACCAAAAATTACGTTTGCCTTTAGTTCCATCATTATAATAATGCTCTTCAAAGCAGGACGAAAATAGTTTTCTACTACGTAATAGCACAAGTACTGAATGATAAAAGCAGTAGAGCACATGCTGCGATGATGATGATGATAGTGATAGGGACAAGAAAGTTTTTAAGATAGATTGTGATCACGACACTGTTAGATGATGGAGAAAGCCAACTAGTAAAGGAGCTTATAATAAAATTGATGCCTTTGATGGCCTCCTAGAGAAGGTCTTCCTTTGTTTCTTCCTTTTTGCTCCGGTTCTTTCAAAGAAATAGGAGAAAACTCAGTCATGCGATTCGCAACATAGAAAGCAACTGCAAAGTCCCACTGGTAATGTTTGATACTCGAGTAAAGACTTTGTGTTTGGTGGTAACGTAACAAAGTGTAGTTTAGTGGCAGACTAGGCAAACAAGGTGAGTGTAGAGCATGTGCATGTCATAAGTTTCCTCGTTGTCTTTAGCATAGTTCATAAGTAGCCTGTGTTACAATCCGAATCAAGTTTAAACTGCTAACTTTACCGGTTCCATCACTCTACTCCTGGCGTGATTATATCGAATTGCCTTGTTTACAGTACCTTGTTCAATTGTTCTTGTACTAAGAAATGAAAACATTTCAGCTAAAAACCGTTATAAATGGGTCCATTGCACTGACCAAGCACGCTTTTCGTTCTCTCACACTTGATGGCTTTAGTCGAGACACAAAAAAAAACTATGGGAGCACAGCAGCCCGTTAAATTCAAGGTCTAACGCTGGAATACAGGAGGATCGGGACAAACGTCTTGCAAACATGTAACTTAACGCAAATTGTGAAAGTTCGTGTAGTATGAACTTATTCATATGTAATAATAGAATGTAGCAGATTGCAGGCAATGGGAAGAAAAAGTTTATGGTCTCATTTGATGCATGCTTTCATTCAAAGCTCGTATATTCTATGGCACAAAATACAAGAGCACCTTCAAGTATGTACAGCAAAACAGTCTTGAAACCTGCTCCGGGTTAGTTTATACTATTGGAGGGTTTTTTCTTGTGGCTTATGACTCCATACCAATGTATTATGCATTTTCGAGGGAAAATGTTGAGCTGACCTAAGGCTACGGAAACGAGGAGTTCTGTGTTTTGTGGAGAATAGGAACATGAAAATACGTTTCTATTTGAAGCATGAGAAGAAAATGGACAAAATGATGATGGAAATAGAATAGAAATGGATGGCATTAGTTTTTTTGTGACGGAAATTTTCCTTTATACCTTGCAAACCTGATACGGTGAAAACGAACACTATAGTGCCTACATCGGCAATCATACCAACAGATGAAAGCAATGATATTCTAGCCCCGTTACCGTAAACAATACAGTTTTCTATGTGTGGGCTCCTAAGTTGCATACAACAATGTGCATGTGTTGAAGAAAGTGGTGTGGAGGGGAAAGAAAATCGATAAAAATTCCTATCAAGGATCAGCAGGCTAACAGCAATGGTAGAATAAAAAAACAGAATAGAATACCAAGATGCAAGGGTAGACGTAATGCCATAGTTTATACATAGTACATACGTTCTTGTCACGGCTAACACTGTCATCCCCATTTCGACATAAAAGCTACGCAAAGCGTGTATCTTGCCTTCACTCTTTCATGTCGAGATCCAAGTTCTAACGCATTGCAAGTATGTTCAATGATATGGAGGTGGAGGGAACATTTAATACTTTTATCGCTATAATATAGTTTGCCTTTTGGGTTGCAGTTGGGTTGGAATGAATCCTTTTTCAATGTGATATATTTAACGAAATACAAGTATTGGCGACAGTCGTTTCTTCTATCATTGCAAGAAAGTAGGAGACAATCACGCAGAGAGAAAGGGAGAGTGAAAGTATAGCAACAAAAGTAATGGCCGATTACAAAATTATATATATTTCGCAGAAACAGACAGATAACAGAGTAGTATGCATACATTCTCCGTTGTAGATGTACACAAAGGGTAAAATACCAGGGGATGAGCTAATTTGCAGCTTATGATGGGTGAAACATATTATTAGTTTAATTTTAGACAGTTCACAAAGCTCTGCGTCAAAATACATCACAGTTTAAAATCGATGCGACATATAGCATTAATACAAGTAAATCGTCTCTGAAATACAATACGATTGTATGTATAGTATCCGCAATACGTAATTCTTAATAAAATTTTTGAATTGTGTCAGTTGTTGAGTTAAGCCAAACTATGAGCTTACTTTCATAGATGAATCGTTAGCCGATGTATAAGGCACTTAAGATAAGAACTTCTCGCCTGTTTTTTTTCAGCGAGAGAACCTTTTCAACATCAATATTTGAAGACTGATAACTTATTTTCAAGTTATAATTCTAAGATCTGAAAGTTCTCCCGATCTAAGATAATCCTAAGTAATAATTACAGTCCAACTCGCAAATAAAAATTTGAATACGCATCGTTGTTATCACTAAAAGGATAAATTAACGTCGAAATCTCGGATACGACTGAATTTAGAGTAGACCTTGAATTTTTGACAGTTTCTGGTTGTCTACGTAACGTATAAGCTCATTAGGGACACGTATAAGCTCATTACCCGATACAGGGACACGTATTGTTACAAGTATTACAATTGGAGGGGAGGAACCGTCGAAAATCGCAAATAGGACACCGTGTAAAAACTCTTGTCATTTTATCATTAGTACACATAATGTAAATTCCCAATACAAAAGATAAAAGATGGAGCTCCCAATGCGAGTACGCATATGTTATAAACGTTATAAATATTTATTGTGTAATCCATTAAAAAAACTCGGCTCCAGCTCCGTTCAGGAAAGAGGTACAACATTGGGATCCTATCACTGTGTGTACAACAGAACCCAAAACAACAAAACTGCTGCAAAATATGTACACTAGGTAATATAATCAAGGAAAGTCAAAAAGTATTACATTTCTTGTATCAGTGAGCAGATCAGACAGCTTGGTAACTCTCAGAGCTCATATTCATTTCCTCGGCGATACTATCTTCAACCTTGACGATATACATAGTAATAGGCTGCCATTTCTCTGCACTTGTAATCATCGTTGTCAACGACACAAATGTAAAGCACATTACATTTATTATAACAATCTTTCGTAGTTGCCTAACCCTCTTGTTTCAAAGATAGATGGTATGTTCATGTAGTTTTCTCCATTTTTATGTACTCTACCCTACTCCACCCTAACTTACACACAGCTACTCCAATTTCCTTTGCGAACATCAGGCTGAATATTACAGAGAATTATATGCCAAAAACGAGCTGAGTTCTTCGATGAAAGATTTTATCAAAAGCTTAAATATATGCGTATTTTGTTTTTCTATGCGTGAAGGTAAGATACGGTATGGATAAAGTGGTGAAATTGTAAAAATGAAGCATATACGCAGTGTCGTTCCTCCTACCCTAAAACTCTTGCAAAAGATATAGATAGAAAGAACGTCATTTCCTGCTAGAAATATAAGTATTTCATGTTGATGAGAAAACTAACGAACAAGTCTGACAAGTCCGATAACCCGAGTGCCATGATGTACGAGCCTGATTCCTTCGCAGGGGAACCTGCTTTAATGGGCCGATGACGGGGATATAAAATATGAAATACAGATTCCATATGGGCACAAATTCTTCATTTTCTTTTCTTTTTCTCTCTTTTATGGTCACATTATTTTTCTTAAAACAAATCATTATTAGGCATCGGTATAAAAAAGTTTGTGGCAAATTAGGCCCCGCTTTTGCTCGAACACTTCCGGTGGTAGTTGGCTTGTTAATATAGGTATCCAATGTTACAAAATGATTTTACGACCTATAGGGAAAATCACATGATATTTTCATAGGATTTCTAGAAGGTGTTCTATACTATCTGTACTATCTGTATTCTGTATCATTTAAGCATACTAAATTATACGTATGTAGGGAAATTGTTGGAAAAAGTTTCTAGGCATATGTGCAACTTAAGTTCTAGCTACAAAGAGTATTCTCCGTCGATATAGTACCACCGGGAAACAAAATGTCTCAAAAGCAACAGTACACAATATATACAAACAATAGTCTAACCAGATTCTTCCTCCAAAGCCACATAAATTACCAATGTAAACTGAATATCCGTACAAATTTGATTACTTTTACACAAAACTTTATGTGGGCAAGACAAACAAATATGGTTGAATGGGCGGTTGAACGGATCAAAAGTGTACACACGAATACTTCCATCGGTCAGATTTAAGACCATAAACAAAAAATACATATCATGGTCACAATTATTATCACCGCTATCATGGAAATGATGAAACGTAAACTGGATTAATGCTGCGATACATTTCTACTTGACTCCTGCTGTTTTACTGTCTCCCTACGTGTGATGAATCCGACGATTGCTGCATTGCCATAAAGATGAGCAAAAGCTGATGATGAGTAATCGTGTAGAGTAGGTAGTAGGTATACTAATATGTAAATTATGGAAGTGTAAAATGTCATCATGATTTTCTCTTTTCATTAAAAGTACCGACCACTGCCCTTTTATCTTTGTGATTAGAAGAACTGCCACCGGTGTGATGAAAATGAACAGGAAATATGCAGATTAATGTTTTCTAATGCAGCAAACACTGAATTTGCATTGATCAGAGAACCACTGTGGTGGATACCGACGACCGTGTTATACTGGTTTTCCTTCTGTTCGATACATTAGTCTATATTAGAGAGGGTGGTAAAAGTTGAATGGACGGCTGACGTGTCAACAAAACATCCTTATATTTCCTCTAAAAGCATTAGCCTGTCCATTTCATGCCGTCTGCTTTCTCTCTGTGCCATGAACTCTTCAAATGTATTTACAGTTTGCTGGTTATTTTGTGGAAGTGACTCAATATTTCCACCTTGTAGTTCCCGAATGTGACGTGTTTCCATTTCCATATCTCAGAGAATACAATAACTGCAGTTTTCTCCTAAGCACCTCGCCCGTATCAGAGGGGTTTAAGGAAATCATCATGCATTTCCATATTATTACTTAAATGCGTCAAGGTCTCAACAATTCAGCCGCTACTATATACCGCATAAGCTCGATAATGATGTCATTTCTCCTGTGAGTATTATGATATGCGTTTGTCACTGCATTCATTGTCGTCTGCCATGGAACACGGCGTCAATAGGCTTAGGTATGTAACCGGGAATGATACCCAAATGCGCTTTCCACACTGATATACATATATGTATATTTATTTTACGCACCTTTCCTCTTGCATCAAGAATGTACAAAACCAAAAAACTGAGAATATTACAGCTTTCTTGTGTGTAAAATAGAATGCAATATGAATTTTCCTTTCTACTTTTACTATACCCTAACGGAATCCAATTATGTGCCTCACTCCATCCTTCAATAGAACGGTGCCTAGGCAATGATGACTCATCCTAATACAATCCGTATCCATTCTACTTTTTTCTTGTACTAACAAAAGCATGCTACCCTGCCAGTTTAAACTACATATCCAAACTTACGAAACAAAGTCTATCGACCGGTGAGTAATGCTCCATCGTCATTGCAACTCTAGCACTGCGTAAAGTGCATCTAGAGAAAGAAAAATGAATGGGGGAACTCCCCTCGTGCTCGTTTTCTTCCTCATCTACACAACTTCCTATTTTCTTGAACTTTACTCAAGTCAGTGTTTACTTTTAGTACGCATTTCCAACCTGCACTTGCTCATACTCTGAAAACTGCTCGTCTTTTCATGCATTTCCTTCCTTAAGAGGGAAAAGGGGAAATACTTAAACTTCTCTTGAAAACACAGTTTGATTCACAACTCACGCATAACAACCTTCACTGCAGTTAGTGAGTCTCTCTCTATGTGAATGTAATGCTCACAAGGGGCTTACGTTCTCGAAACAAAAATACATACACTTAAACATCTACATGCACCTCACGCACAGTGCCGTACACAAGAAATGGATGATGATGATGTGACGATACAACTTTGCTACTTTAAAACCGTAGTGCTGCATGATACCAGCACGGCAATCACATCAAAGAACAAATACTAGTGCAGCCTTACCAGGCGAAGCATTTTTTTTTCTCTGAATCAGTTTTTCTTCTTACGTTAAGGTTAACATCTGAAAACTTTCATTGAAGTGTTGTCTTCTTTTCTCGGACGAAGGGAGTGTGGAACCATGGGGGAGTGGAATAGGTTTTGTATATTTATAATGCATAGCAAAGAGATAAACCAAATAGGCGGATAAATTTCCGCCAGAAAATTAAAGAACGCCAAGATTTCTCCTAAGCAATCCGACCTGGAAATGGAAATCAGATGTGTACGGCTCGCCAGCAAATTGTACTCTTGACTCTAAAGCTTGAACGTAAGAAAAATAACATTTTTGGTGTGGTTTAGCGATCAAGATGAGTAATTGCATGGGAATTTATGGTATGTTTTCTGATTGTTTTACACGAAACATGTTTGTATGCGTATAATTAAATATTCATGAAAATGAAAGTTATCTGATTGATTGTCTACGTATCAGAACAATACACTTCTGTTCCGTATCCATTCAGTTTATGAAGTAAAAGTACGTACATTACCTAATTTTTGTGAAATCGTACCACCATATCAAAATATTTAAATATAAGTGTGTATTTACTTGGATAGCTTAACAGTATCTGGATAAAAAGAAACACTAAATTACTTTTTGCCGACAACAGATCCTACTATTGCATGCTAAGTATACTCAAGTAAATTAGAATGCACAATGCCTTTTACTTTGGCATTTGCCACCAAATTTTATAATTTAATTCCTAACTTTCAAAGCGCTTTTATCTACTGTTTCTATGTAGTAATAAATATCCAAGAAATCTTAGAATGAGAATGAATTTACTAATAATAATGATAAATCGGAATAAATCACATTACGCAACAACAGTAACGGAAAATAGGTTTTCAATCATCATTTTTTGGTTTAACTTCGCACAATAGTTAAACTGGTACGACCCGTAAACAAATCAACTGTTTTGACAGCGATTTTAGTTTTTGAGAAAGCTTCTGTGTAGACTCTTTCTTCTGCGAATCCGCCTTTGATGTGCACACAGTAAGCAAATGAAAAAACAGCCTAACTTAAGATGTGCTGAAGCTAGAAAGCTTTTATAATAATACCATTATTGTTCCCATTATCTTAAAATATTCTTTGAAAAGAAAAGCAAAAATGGGCATTTTATAGTACGCACAAATTTCTATCGAAGAAAATGGCTCGAAGAAGAATAGAAAGAACTCGTTTCATTCTCTCTTATTTCTAGATTCCATTATTATTTCCGTCTTTTTACAGCTACTTACTCTAGTTTTTATTTCGTAAAGTTTTCTACTCAAAATCTCTGAACAGAAAAGGACGCAGTCACTTCAATTCAGACACTCACGCACATGGGCTAGTAATTTTGCATAAAAATATCTCCGCTTTTCCTTCCCGATGAGATGTAAACTGAGCGTAGCTGAACAACCAAAATTACGTTTTGTCAATTCTATATTGCTTTTCAACTCCTTGTGAAAGCCTGTTTTTAAACTGTTCGGAGGCCGAACGAGAAAAGAAACTAAAAGAATTGAAATAAAAAGAGCAATACCATTATTCACAGCAACCAGCATTCTGGAGAAGTGCTCACTCAGTCGAGGAACCTTATCTTTCCACAAGCAGACGACAGACATTAAAAGTTGACTTTGAACTTGGTTAAGGTCTTCCGATGGTACCATTTGCTTTAAATTACTGTTCTGTTCCCTATCATACAAGCCGAGCGTGGAATTCATTTTATGTGTCATTCATTTTTTATAAAATGCTTTAAACAGTATGTTACAATTACTACTTACTACTGGAACATGTCATAAATTCAAAGTTTTCCTTTTCCCATGCCAAATAAGAATATGATTGGGTTAAGCAAGTGTAGAAACATTACTGATCTCTCATGATGGTTCTCTCTGTGAGCGATTCGTTCAAGTGGTGAAACTTTTGCTTCTGTTCAATTAAATGCGTTTTGCTTCGATTCTTTTTACATCTTGATCCTTCCCTGAAACTTCGAATCAGACGCGGGTGATAAGCATTAAAAACAAGTTTGGTTTATGACTTTATTCATTTGGTATACTAGAACCAAGATGGACATTACAGATCACACAAGAGATGAATAAACAGAACCATTCTTTTATTGATACACATATCTTTCGTTCATTCACAACATTTATTGGCTCAATGACAGTTGATAATAATATAATATGGATGATGATAACTATACAGTCATGACTAAAAGTACATTAGCACTTTGAACGTCGACACTTTTGCCTGATCGTGTGGCAACAGCCAACGCATAGGTAATATGTGAGGCGCTCCTATTCTCAGTCTCATCACCCTGACAATCTGGTCATCAAGAGGATATAATAAACGATGGGAAATTGGCTGGATGCCCTAAAATCCAATGGCTAAACCACAGCGCTCGAAAGTAAATCATTGAAAACAGCTCTGTATTATAGCTAAAAGCTTTTTCTTGCAGTCGTAACATTTAAAATTTGAAAGGCAATCAAAACGGCAAAAGTTTTCAGCACAAAAGCCACACACGTGTGCGTGTGTGATTTTCGCAAACGTTCTTCTTTTCTTATAAAATGAGAAGCTCATTTATGTGTTACCATTTGTCCATTGACAGGAACACCATTCATCTTATTATTGTTTTCTATCGTCACCACTTCCTAACGTGCCATATCGCTTTCGATCCGAGGGAAAGCTGTTTTTGTGATATGCCCACAGGCTTCTTCTCAAAAGAAAAAAGAGTAAGTCTCGGCTTCTTATGTCTCGAATACTGTATTTGGATTTTCTTTCTACCTTCTTGGAGCTTAGGAGATAACTCGTTTCAAATCTCCAACGGAGATAATGCCTGCAATTTTTGTGCTCAAGCAAAAAAATGGAAATCCGAGTTGCAATGGGCGAATGAGTGAATCCAGTTTTGAAAATGAGAGTTCCATTAATTTTTCGGGATGATAAGTGTGAGAATCTGGCTTTGTGAGGCAAGCCTATATTTTAAAAAACGGCGTAATAAAAATGACACTAATTTATGTTAATTGTCTACCATGCTTTCCTTACTACATACGAAAATGTGACAGTGTGATTACAACTTGAACTCGCTTAAAACCTGTCACAGTCATATTGTAATATTAGCAGTTTTTCTATGCAGTACCGGTAATAACCTTACATAGAATTAGAACATAATTTCCCAGTCATATGAATCTAAATTATGCCTGTTCCTTGTAATTTAACGCATTACAAAATTCTCGCCATGGCTTTTCATGAAACATTCTCAAAAATGCGCACTCCTTCAGCCAAGGAAATTCCGTCACAAGACTCAACGCTCAATTCATAGTGTGTCATTGAACTTAGCTGTCCAGAAAAAAATACTAAGGGCTATCCGTTTTTTTCGTTAAAAGTTAGAACACAAAATACCTAGTCTTCTAAACACTAAACGTTTGACATGTTTTCCCTTACTGTAAGCAGTTTCGGCAAACGCCCGAGCATGAAAGCTTTCTCAGACACACGTCTCAGGATGCACACAGTGGAATTTTCTGGCATGTCATTCTGATCCCTCATAGCTAATTTCAATTTTCAAACCACACAAGATATTGAAAGAAAAAAAATGAGAACTTCGAACGACCATGACACTGGTATATTTGGCTCAAATGCCTTTACACAACGAATAACATCTTCAAACTAGAAAGGCTCTTACGCTTACGACAAACGAATCATTTCCTTTTCCTACCGTTCGCTTTTACCATCTTCTGGTTTCTGCCATGCTACACCGAATTCGGTAATGCAGACAATTGTCAATTACACTGACTTGAGGATAACATACCCCATTCACATATTTCTTTCATAGATGGGTATCCTCAAACACGCATAATTGAAGTTGTCACTTTGATGTACATGCTGTTGGCAGTGAAGCTGAAGTTTTCTTAGCGGCAATGTTTTCGTTGAGTAGTGCGGCAAGAAAAAGCAAAAACACAAATACGTGCATTGCAGAAGTATCTGTTTCCTTCGACGCAACAAATCTGGAAATTCACTTTGCAAAAAGTAATATTCCTTAAACCTTAGAACTCCAACAGTATTGTTCCTTCACGCCTTTGAAAACACTTTGCACTTGCTTGATTCTTCAATTGTTAACCTCAATAGGTTGAATACAATTCTCTGATTGTTACATTCAACATTGCTTGTTACATAAGCCTTGACTTGTAGTGATCTTTACACTGATTGCAAAATTTCTTTTTTTCTCCGTTGCTCTTTTTGAAAACTAATGATTGCATTTATACAGTGTGTACTGATATTTAGAAACTTAGATTTCTTATGTACTCTAATCAACCACTATCAACTCTATGCTACGGAAAAAATTCAATATGGCAAAAAACTCCTTTACTCTTAAACAACGTCTCGATGGAGAAAATGAATGAATGAGATAGTAAACATCAGTTCACAAATAAAATTTGCAGTGTTAAAATAAAAGGTGTTCTTTACGTTCTATTTTAGAGCGAACCTTGTTTATACGCCAAACCAACTAACTTGTTACAATTTGCAACAAAAGTATATTTGACCGAAAAGGATAAAACAAACGAAATCTTTGTAATACCAGCAGCAGGAGAATGTCTTTCCATGCAATATATTGAAGCACCTTCAAAAAGCCGCTGCTCGGGTCCAGTACTGTTACGAACCACAATGTAGAATACCCACAGAACCACTACAGAAACATCTTCCACCAGAGTATAGTAAAATAAACCTTTGAATAGAATTGTGGAAAATAACACCTCAACACAAGAAGTGCGAGTATATCAATATGGCACACAATTTATTACAACCAAACAACCTCATCAGAACAATGCATCATCGTCACTGCTCAGTAAAGTCTAGAAAAGTTATTATTTGCCCACATGAAAAGGCTCTGTTACGGAATCCCAACGCGCATTTGAATGAACAGCAAGTGTAAACGTTTTCTTATGTGGTACTGTCAAATTTACTCGGAACAACTGGGATGTGGAGCTCTGTCTGTAGTAAAGTTATCATAGTGTTCAAAAAGTGTACACAATGCACCCCGTGGGTAGCGTGGCATTCATTTTCTCCATTCAACTAGTACAACTGCCACTAAAGAATGATGCTGTAATACTGTAGACTACTAATCATGTCCGTGGATGGCAGTCAAGGGCATTTTGTGGTATTGGCACGACTACGAAGACAATGCAAAAGTATTTCCTGGATAAAGCTACAAGCTGTCTTGGAAACTGAAAGTAACGTTTGGTTTGCAGAGTCGGTTTTTTAGAATTTGAAGACGTTCTCGCAGCTGAAAAAGAGGCGGTGCCATTCATCCTGCCAAATGAAGTGGCAACAACGGCAACGAGCTACTCATTCACTTCGACAGAATGCAGACACTGCGCTACCACTGAATTTAATAATAGTGTCTGTGTAAACTGAACGCTAGCAGTGAGCTCCGTTTGATATGAAACTTTCGAGAGGCATGAATTTCACATTTTTTCGCGTAAAGGAAAGGAAAGCGAAAATTGTATTGGAAGCTTCTCCAAGATACATATCTCTATTTGCTCACTTGACGTATTTGCTTATACTTTCAATATAGGTACCTGCCAGCTCAGCAGATTTTTTGTGTGAAAACATGTCCTCCGGTAGTTCTGGTTTCCACATCTTTTCTCATTTCACTTCTTGCATGAAATCTACTTTATTAGAAAAAACAAACTTCTAGAAACTAATAACTTTTCTGTGAGAGAGTGACACACAAGCGGCCAGGACGATGTTGATGATTATATGTCGTTACAATACTGATCATTCCAGGCGTGCTCGCTGCCAGACGTGGCATGCCAAACAGAGTTTCTTTACTTAAGTCTCTTTACTCCCCTTTCACAACAACAGAAAAACCGCAAATACTCCTTCGGAAACTTTAGCAGCCATCATATCGCTTTAGCGGGCTTTCGTGACAGTCAGTCTTGAGAAGCGATATTTATCCTTTTGTTTTGTAAGCCTCTTTACTTCTCTTAGGTCGCCTTGTTCTATTCAATCCTATTAAAATGATATGATAAAATTTGAAAAGCACTCTTATGCCGTATAGCCACATAAATTATAATAACTTGACATGTAAGGTCACTCGGTCGTTGTATTTCATGCATTCCTTTTTACATTCCAACGTTCCAATACAAACAAAAATGTGTGCTAGTAGTATGTCAACGATAACAACACTTAAGTAGCTACAGAAACATCCATCGATAGAAAACTACTTATGGCTTTGCTGTTTGGAGAAGAGTGGATGAAACAAGTACGTAGTCCTTAGCAAGGAATCCCATGCTATCTTTATGTTTTTTTCTTCTCGTTCTCAGTATACCAGTTAGTTCGGGAGTTGGATGAATAGCAAATCTACCACAGTTCATCACTGCTATTCTTTTGACAAATCCCGTTCATGATTAGAAGCTATATGAAAATGGGTGGAGATGGATGGATGGTGCAGTTCAGTTCAGTTAAGTATAGTTTGTATCGTGTGTATGCAAATGAGGCCAAAGAGATTGAGAGTATTTAATTGGTTTTAATAATGCGACGGGGACAATGCAAGAATCGAATGAGATTGAGTCAAGTCCGTCCGTTTCACATAGTTATGCTGAGCATGGGAATGTGTTATTTAAAACTCATCATAATTTTCAAGTGAGCTGAACCTGAAAGTAGAAGATAGTACTGAGAGGTTGTCATGAACTTTGCTAATTATTTCATCTAAGTTTTGTACTCTGCTCGTCTGCCTAATAATTAAGAAGACTCGGCTTTTACGCTCCTGTAACGCTCGCTGCGAAATGTTTGTGCTTCAAGCAATTCATTAGTTTTCTGGTATCGAGTTATGCCTGGAGTCATAACATAACTACTAACCACTAAGTTTTATTTTATTATCCTACACGAGTATTCTTTTAGTCCGTTGCGTTTTTTAAATATTCATGATGAGCGGTGATAGTAATGAATCTCCACGAAATTCGAAAGGTTCAACTACATCATGAACGTCCCTATCTGTGTGTCTAACACTTCCGTTTCCATCTGTAATACTCATACGTAAATAGAGTGGCGGAATACGTGAAACACAACGTATATTCAGCTTAGTAGGTGTATCCACTTGTTCTCACAATCTTAGCCTACGCAAGCACTTCCTATCGAATTCCACATCTATTACTTTATTCCTGTAGTTGCCGCCCAGTTCTAATCGAGAACACGCGGAATAATTTTGAGCAGGAAAATAAAATTTCCTTGTCTTCTATTTTGGCCGTGGTCTAGGTTCTGATGTGTAATCCCATGTATACTGTTGCGAGCCTGTCAGACAGAAGAAAATAGCATAGTGCATCTATAGCAATAACTCGTCATTGCATGAATGATGAGCTTTCGTCTGACGGTGAAAAGATGCCATCGTAATACTAATCAATCTGAACATTTTTAATACGAGCTAGCGCGATGATAATTATCACATTGGGTTTCAAATTTTTCCCCCGGAATTGCTCCGGATAGAGCACTGCTATCATGTCAAATCCATGTCAGATTACCTTAGTCCTTAAAAAATATGCTGTTTTCCGAGCTAATCGAAATTTAAGAATTAAAAACCACTTCGTTTCACTTGAGGATGAATCGGGCGGGACATATATGTCAATTTTATCAAAAGGAATCACAAAAAGTACTTTCAAAACTTTCGTCTCAAAATAGATAACCGAATCATCAGTAAGTTTTTAGGTAAAACCACAGGAGAAATTTCCAATTGGGAAGCATTCATACTTGCTTTCTATTCTGTGCATGTCGTATAGTTAGATGCTCTAACTTCTAAGCGCTCACAAAAATACCTTGTTTCAGTGCACAAGTAAACTGCAAGTAAATTGTCTTAAAATTAATAATTAGGGGTTGCCAGATGACCTCATAAAGCAACACATATTTATAGCAACCTAACCATAGAAAAAGGTATATACCTTATTCTATGCAACCTAACTACTTATAGTCACTCTTGCAGTAATTTTTAATCCTCTGTTAATACAGAAGGACTTGGCTTTCATACTTCGTGTTCCTTTAATAAATGAAACTACAATACCAAAGAAACCAAAATCAATAGGGAATAAGTGGATAAAAATGCAAACAAGATGTAGTTTTCAAACATTTACTGATATCCTTGAACGCAGAAGTTGTTTCACAATCCAATATCCCAACGGAATACTATGCCGACAACATAAGTTCGAGTGTCAATAAGTTCCCATTAGTTTCTTTCGAGATGGCAACTCCTTACTTTGTTGTTCACATTGCAGTAATTCTGTCACCAGCATACACGTCCGGAAGAGTAGGAATCCTTGCCTGGTAGGGTCACGTAATCTAGTCTTACTGTACCCAAGATACTTTAGGATCAGGTATATTTTAATGAATAAGAAAGCATACCCGTGTGGAAGGAGAATGTCGCTTTTCACAAATCGCTTTCCTTCCGAGACGAAGCTTAAAACATTATTAATGTATTAGGTATATCTTGTATTTTTAAGCAGTTAGCCATAATGTGCGGATATGCTTGTTTTTCAGATACTGATGTTTTAAAATCTAAAGGGATAGTACATAATTGGAAAATTTCTTAGAATTGGATGAACACAAAACGAATGTGAAATAATTAGAGAAAGGGGAAAGTGCTTGCAAAGTAGGAGCTTTTTTTATAGGGCTCGACCGTTTTCACTAAAAAGCTCCAATTACGTTTCCCAAATTTGTTCCATTTGGTTCATAATGACTGGAAGAAAAAAGTGCCAACAACAATTTAGAACGGTTTAACGGCAAGAGTTGGGTTTCCTACGATATTTAAAATTTCTTATAAAAGAAAAGAGTTCTAATTTCGTCGTAGTTGAAAGATTATAGGTAGTATAGGTATATATTTATGCAGCTCTTTTGACCATTTCCGCGGACGAGACCACCACCACTTCACACTCCCTTTTGTATTGTACTGAATGCCCTACCTCCTATGATCCTCTCATTTGGATTATTTCTAGTGATAGAAAAGGCCTTTCTCTAGGGCCGAAAGGCGCTCAACTAATAGTAAGTACTAGTAGGTGTTTTTGTTGCCATCCAACTTCTTCAAAAGAAAACTTGTTAAGGCAGAAAATGTCAGTGCAGAACTGCTGCCAAGACGGTTCCACCTACACCCTGTCACTTCCCAAAAATGCAAATGCGAAGAAAAAATCCAAACCATCTTTCATCGTGCGCGAGTATTAGGTTAAATTTTCCATCTACAAAGAAAGCGAGTAACCTTTTCAGGTTTTTCCGAAAAAGGTACGGAATTTCAGCTCTCATTTTCAATTTGGCTTGGCAAATATTTAAGTATCAGCTAAAAGTATTCTTCATTCGTCGTCTGAATATATATTGTAGATTAACGTACTAAAAGTAAGTCAATAGCAAAAACATCCATACACAAGTTATCGCTATCTTCTCCTAAAACTACGCGAGTATTTTTCTTAAAACCATTCGACATTCACGTATAGCTTTCTCAGCTTTGCTGGAGTCTTTAACGGTTCACGAACTTTCAGCTGCATTCGTTGAAGGAGAAAAATACCAACTTTACACGCGCTGCCTGTGTATATGGTACACACAGTGTACTCGTCCTTTTATTTTACACCTCTTCTCGAGTATGTGCTTTATTTATAAAAATCGGTGTTTCTGTTTCTTGAGTTTACGAGTCTGCAGTGCAGTCTTAGCAGTTGTTTTACCACAAAAAGTATTTCCTTGAAATATCGTGGAGAATCTTGATCCTAGTAACGTCAACATATTATGACGCTCTCTCTCTTTCTCTAAGATGTAGAGAAAAGGTACGCACCACAAAAAAACCAAACTTACATAACTGACAACAATCCTTTCAAAAAGAATTATTGCTCTCCATTTACCGGACGAAGCGTGTTTTTTATTGTTATTTCATGCATAAATTTAGCAATGTAAATAACACCAGAACGCAGCCAAGTCAGAAAGCTACCATTCTCGTGTTTGAACTGAGGTGAATATCTACTATCCCAAAATAATGACAGGACAAACGTTAGAGCACTTCAGGACTAAATGCACTTTCTTTTAGGATGATATACTATTTTTGTTAGGAAAAATATGCGGATGGATGTATTTTTTCTAATCTACATTTTCGAAATTTTTACTGAGCTACCCTTAATTTTAATTCTGGCAACGCAACGGCATTTATTCCGTTTTCAGGTTCATTGGACTTAAGTCTAATAGATAAACGTTAAATATGCAATTCAAAAATTGGACGAAATTGTGGTTAATGTATGTAAAAATAGAAAGAGAACGGGAGAGCAAAATACGTGTTTTCGTTTTACGTTGACTTGCTTCTTAAAACCATTTCTCTATTCAGCATAACTCTTTGACCATATAAGTGCGATTACGTATTACAATTACATCCATTTATTGCTTGATTTCTCTATAATTAAACCCTGACTATGTGCTACAAAAGGTCGGTGCTCGCAACGAACTCGCTTAAAAATGTCAGATGACAGTGACAAAGTGTAATTAAATTCATTCAGCCACTTGACAGAAAATAAGCCACGTGCGTGTCGCCAGCAGCAATTCGGCATGGTCCACGTTCCTGCATTATTTTCGTATTATTGAAAACTTTAGTTTCCGTATCGGAAGTTTGTAAAGCCTACGCATTTAATCTTCGAAACTTTTTGTTGGTAACAATGCTCTTTTACATTGAGAAAGCTTCTTTCTCTTTCATCTAATGACGTGAGTTTGTTTAGTGCTTTCCTTTGGTTAAAATTAAAGTTCAAGTTCAAAACCATGCTTTAGGGCTACAAAACTTAAACAACTTTTTAGTGGATATCGTAGTTGGCCGTGTTTCATTCAATCATTTAGGACATTTGCATAAAGTAGTATCAACAAGAGCATGAAATCGGCAGTCGTAGGGATACTATTTCCGGAATAAAATTCTTTCCCAAAAGAGGCGTGTAAGCCAAAATATTATAAAGTATTTACCTTGCCGTCCACAATGAACTTAGCATTTTTTTTTACTTTTTTACTTGGCAAAGCATAAACATGGTTCTACACAAAATGTGTAAATCTTTTGTATCCATGGCTTTCTACGCACTGTTCTTATAGTTATTATAAGATAGGTTTTTCGTGCACATCATACACGGCCGGATTTCATTTGATGTTACATTAATATTTATACAGTTGTTGACTTAATTTGTAATTATTCCCCTCAAGCCTTCCAGCAGAAGAAATACCTGGTATTCTACTTTTTTGTGCATTTCATTTCAGTATGAATGGAAACGTGCTCTTGAAGATACTCTTCTAATCTGGTTCTACATCAAAATTGTTTTTCGGCATGTAAAAAGTTTGTACTGCTTTGGATCAACCTGATACTGAATTGTGACTAACTTTTTCATCCGACCATCTATCGATTGCGTACACACACATCGTCATTGAACACCCAACAGCCTCTCTATAGAAGTGAAATCGTACAGAGTTCCAATCCATCTTCCATCTCCAATCACTCTCGTTTTGTACAGAAAATTAGAACATTGCTCATCGATTTTTTCCCAGTTGTATCTTTCACTCACGAATTTAAGCCATTATTACACTAACTTGCCAAATATAATACAGAAGGAAAATCAAGCGAACATCTCTCTCGTTTGTAGTACCTAAAGTATAATCTTCCTGGAAAACTCCCGTAAACAAGCAAACATTCCAAACTCCGAGTCACGTTTCCCTGTCATTTCGTTTAGAGTACATTCCACACTGGAAATGCCGTAATCATATTTCAACTTAGAGTCTACTGAGACGTACGAAGGCGTACATTATGCTACCTTCTATTCGGGGTCGAGATAGAAATGCTGTTATTTTCCTGCAAATGGTCCTGAAACAAGGAAAATAACTTCAATTGCAACTTTTTTGCTCTCGGTGAAAGCCTCAATACACGTTCTTTTACCATTTGTTAATTGAAGAACTATAATTCGATTTTATTCCAAACATTTCACGATAGGAATTTGACACATCGAAAACAAGTAGGCTAAAAAACACTTCCAGAATTTAATATGTAATAAACTTCGTCTAATGGTAGGTTTTGTGGAAAAGTTCCCATAACAGATATTGCGTTGCCGGTCTGAATAGCTATTCCGATGCGCTGTATGAGAAAGGAAGATGCTCGGGGTTCTGCCGTTTGTTGACGAATTAGTTTTCCTAATTGTTTGACGAAATCCATAGCTTC
>VICI01000919.1:0-28305 GCA_019593645.1 Akabosia matsudoensis | reverse complement strand
TAACGCTTGCTGAACATTATTTTTTATCTTTGAAATACATTGTTGGCTGCAGGGGACGTTGGCTATTTGGTTGGGACGGAAGTTGGATGGTATCGAAATGTCGTGTTTATATTTACTCGAAAGGTTATGTATATGCCCTCGATAATTTACCAATGCATTCAGAGGATATTTTCATTCGGTTTCTTGCGATTTCACGTTCTCTGAAACTACCACTTCGTCACGGCAAATGATGGTTATGGTTAGTGTTTGTACTTATCACAGATAAGTAACGGCTAAAATGCTTTCTTTGCAGGATGGTAACCACAATCCCCTCTCTTTCAATTTGTACTTCAGAACTCAGAATATTAGTTGGGTTTGTTTATGTTGAGGTTCTTACAATCGTAGGAAATTCTTATACACAAGGCTTCACTAGTAGCGCAGATAGATAGACTGCGGATGCTTTCAGAAACCCCTCGTCGACAAAATTTTACCAAGATTCTCTGATGCGTGTGTCGAATCAAATGTGGAGCTATAAGCTAATGGGCATGTTTTTCCCCGCAGTAACAAAAGGATGGATGTGATTATTTAATTTCCACGGAAAAGGAAGAAAAGTTCGGGAGCCAACGTATTAACCCAACAACCACATCGTAGAATAACTGTAGTAGATCGGTGCAACCGTGCTAGCTAAATGTTTCAAAGGCTTTTGAGTGTTATGATAAACAAAACACGGAAGCAAGTTGTCAGTCTTGAGTCTTGAGCTACAGAAAACAAAGTTGCGCATGGAAATGACTTAAATCTTGACGTCTGCGGCGCACTCTTTTATCCTGTGGCTGATCTGCAGATCCTTGGAGAATGGAAACTCCTATTATCCAGGAGTATGATTATATCTAAGATTCTTATAAAATTGTTTTTTTGATCAATCTACATTATCTCACCTGGAGACGGCATCTTTGTTTCGATCATTTTCTCAGAAATAGTTCTTTACCTTCTTGGAAATACAAATGGAGCTAATTGTATTCGCTCTAGTACGACAAAAAAGTTTCTTTGCCTTTGAATTTATCCACCCATTCGACCAAAAAAACCTTTTCTTTTGTAGTATAATTAGAAAAGCCACCAAACAATCTCAAATAGTTTTATAACGTTAAAACCGTCCTATACCTAATGATGCTGGCAAAAAATATGCATTTAGGTTAATACCTAGTCTACGTTTCAACATGATGATATTTCTCTCGTAACAGATATCAGAATATCGCTTTGCATAGCCTAATTAACTCATAACCAACTCATATTGGCATTTATACTTGTAAAATGAAGCTCTTCAGAAGAATGTTCATTTGGCATGATCATGTCTCATTCATTAGTTCGAAACTTTTTCCCCCGAAAGTGACAGGCGTCACAAACTTACACTGTAAAAACATCCATGGCTGCATTTCACCAACCTCTGGCGAGATCGATATTAAATAGCCTGAAGTAGGAAAGCTAAGCAGCTTAAATAATTTTGATTGCATCGAAATTCGAAAGCATCAATGTATTTCTGTCAAAACCTATTACCCCGAAGGACGTAATCACAGGGCCAATAAGTAAATTTTTAACAAACGCAACTTCACGACACAATTACAGGTTGAAATAGAAAGATCCGCAACTTTCTGATACGACATATACAGTTGAAGCTAATCGGTCAACAACTGTGTTTCCTCTAGCAAAAAGACCGTGTAAGGCTGGCATTAAAATTCTCACTGCTCAATAAACAGATTTGGCACGAAAAACACGCTGAATCAATACTTTCTTCAAATAAATTACACACTAATTATAACGGTTCCAGATTGAAATTCTCTCATTATCGTTCGTTTTCCTTTCATCAAAGAAAGAACGTGACTTCAGAGTTTCTAATGACGTTTCAACTAAATTCCAACTCTCACATGCCAGCACCCGTTATCTTCAACAAAAGATTTGGAATAAAAATTGTTGTTGGATTCAGGATGTACCATTGACTTGATGTTACCAATTCGGATTCGATGTTCATGATTACTATTCGGAGAACTAACTTGAATTCTAAGACAAAACATGCAATTCATACACACATGAGAACTTCTCGTGTTTGCCATCGCGGACAAACGAGAAACGATGTACCTAATGGGCTGAGAACGGAAGTTTTTCAATGTTTCATGGACTGTTCACAAGGGGCAAAGCTGCCATGATGCAAAATACATTGTTCCCTTGTGAAGGGGCCAATGAAAGAATAGAGTTGGTCGAAAACCTTTCGTGCTACGACCAGTAAATGCGTTTATCTCCCACTTCTTCGCAAACAATCAATTTCTAGCTTTTCTCATTTCGTGTTACTTGTTCTGTATCATTCCGTATCTAATAATAGCTTAAAACGGATTTTAATTCAAGTCTAAAGGAGCTATTACTGAAAACGAGCTATCTCGAGTATTTGAAAGACGATTTGATGGATGTAGGCTCGCTATGAGTAAGTTGTCTATAATGGCCTCCATGTGTGGAACTTATTTTGCCCACTCTCATTATCGTCTTAAAAGCTCCCCTTTTCAGCCACTTTTGCACTTGGTTAATGAACTGAAAAGGCTGGGCTTAAGATTAATTTGCATGCATTTGCATATATACTGCTCAGTTCAGAATTACGATCTTTACTTGTATTCTTGTAATAAACGTATTTCATTTTTCATACAATTCTCCCGTTCTTCACACACGCTTGACAAAGTTATCTCGAAAAAACATCGAAATGCTACTCACCAGCATTGGACAAGTACGTTTAAGTAAATACACTATTTTCATTCAAATCAACACAGCACATACTAACATTTCCGCAAGAAAGACTCGTTGGTTACATTTCTGTCACAGCCATCTCTACCTTCGATTATGTAACCTTTAGTAATAATAAGTTCGCTTGACTCTCACCGGTTAAACAGCTCCAGCATTGTTTTTTTGTGAGAATTTACGATTTGCTGTTTCCAATCGCCATGACAATGTCTTTTTCTCTGTGTTTAATCAAATTCCTGATAAACTTTTATCAAGTATCGAATTCGCATTTGAAAGTATGTTTTAAATCGCGTAATGTTTTCGTTAAATTTAAATTAGTGTTTATTCAATAGTTTGCATAGGCACCAAGTTATTGTTCAAATGTCGTTCGTACATAAACGGTACGTCATTTTAAAGGTACATCAGTTCAATGGCGCTATCATAATATCGTAGAACGTTAGTTAATTATCAAATACATTTGGGTACATATAATTTGTGCACGAAGCATATGAATGTTAAATGCTGAGATGCATGTTATTTTATGTATGTATGTCATTCTATGAAGCTCTCCCACTGCCACTGCTGTTATTCTTTCATTCTGCGATATTGGGAACCAAGCCATTGTAGACAGACATGTTTTCAAAAAGGTACACAACGTAATAAGCAAACAAAAACAGCAAAATACCTAAGCAGTTTACAAGGAGTCAAGCTTCGCTCCAGCAAATACCACGTCGTTTTGTTTGGCAAGCTTTTAGCTAACTAAATTTTCTCAGTTTACTTTCGTCCGCAAAGGTTTCTAGTATTTGAACCCTATAATAGGTGACTATCGGAAGCATTTAAGTACACAAACTAGCGAGAGGAAAGCACATTTGAAGACCTAAAAACACTGCGGTAGATAACGAAATAACAATCCGGATTATCTTAATTGTGTACACTAGTACACCATCGAAGCAATTCAAGTTTTGAAAAGTATTTTGCCGAATTCATAGACATACTGTGCATTCAAGACACCCTGTCCGGTTTCGCCATTTAAAATGCACAGTATTTTAGGACATTTCTACGTGAATGGAGTATACGTACCTGACTATACAAGGACATGAAATACATATTGACAATCAACAATATGAGAATAGGAAGGTATTGCCGAAGATATGCATGCATATGCGATGTATATGCGATGCCTATTCTATATCGTACTTTTTCTCAATTGTTTTTTCTTCTGAGTTGAACGTCCTGTATTAATATAACCAGGCTTGCGATCATCATTAGAGCATCTCGATGGAAACTGCGATTAGTATTAAACCATGAAATTCATAGTCTACTTTTGACGCTAGCAAGCTCGCCCTCTCTGATTTTCTCGGTGCTTTCACTCTAGTATGTTCTATTGAAGAGAAGTGTTGATGGAGCTGGTACAGCTTGTGATGGAAGCTCTCATTAAAACCAGTTGGATATGTTCTTTCGCTACATGTGCACTCAGTGAAAAATGCAAATGAAAAGAACGAAGCACAACAGGGAGAGATCTGGAACGGTGGTGTGATTAGCAATTCAGCTATACAACTAAAGTAAATGTACGTCAAGGGAGAGTCATACTGGCTTGTTGAAACACTTCGCCTGTATGGTTCTTACGTACACAAATTTCTGGCCCTCTAACATCAGAATTTTTGAAGTTCAGGGGATGTAAAAGCAATTCATGCAAATGCATTGGGGTTTGGAGCTGTAGTGTTACCCTCTCGTTACTTTTTCTCGGTTCAAATACTAAATTTCGTTGTTTTGATAACATATTACTTTTTGCGATGATTCACCGGAAGCATTCTCTAGTGAAGTACTTAAGGGCAACTAAGATGTGTCTGTGTAAACGCCTGTAGCAATATAAAATTACAAAAGTGACGTTAAAAGTACCGAATGAGTAAATGGAATCTTTGTTATCATACCAACATTAAAAGTATACATGTGCACATGTATAGCTAGTTTGGAAAAGTAGGAACTATACAAAGACCATTTGGAAAGCAGAGCTTCACGTGCTACTTTGGAAAGCTCTCTGTAGTCTACAATAGTAATAGGTTCAAAATATGGAAAGTCGAGGAATCTCATACAGTAATTGGTAGGCACTACGTACACAAGGTATGAGAAGCCAAAATCCACAACTCCTAAACTATTCCTTCGCATTAAAGGGTAAATTCGTCTCAATTCCTATAATTTTTCATGGCTGTAATAAAACACAGCTCTGATCCTCATTAAAATTTTTAGAAGGATTATAGGAAAATATATCAGTTAAACTACTATCTACCTCCTACGATTATAAATTCATGTATCGTAAAATTTAAACAAATTGAAGATGGTAATTGCAAAACAGAGACATCGCCACAAAAGATCTTTCATGCCGAAGATTCTTTGTCTTTGCAAACTGTTACGAGGTCTAAAAAATTTTAATATGTGAAACATTTTTGAGAGTCAACAAATTTTTTACACCCTCACTATACTGCTACTGATGAGTCATCAGTGATGACAGCTTTCAACTAGGGCGAGAAAAGTCGTATGTATATTCCGTTGTTTTAGTTGAAACTATTGAAAACTGGTAGATAAGTCTATCAAAGAATATACAATTGCTGTAACACGTAACCTCTGCATATCAATAATTGTTGAAGACCTACGCGGAATCGGTTCCAGATAGCAATGTTCTACATATTTCCAATCTCGTTGAGCACTTTCAGTATGACAGCAGTGGTGCTTTGTTCTCATCAGCTCGGCTTGTATAATTTGTTCCGTATGTCCCATCAACTCCATCCGCTACATCCTTCATTTCTACATTATAAACTCAATTTTCCCATCGTTTCATATCATCGGTCTGTTTTCTTTTTCTCATCCATCGTTTAAGTAGAAATGAGAAACTGTAAACCGTTAGACCAAAATTCGCCCCGGTGAGTTTGTATGCCGTCCTTCCATTTTGTGTGCTTTGTCCATTTGGAACTGCAAGTCGAAAAGGATAAGAGAAAAAATGAGGGTGGACGTCAGTTGCGCATTTTGGTCACGTTCTTTCTTGATGCCTGGATGCAACTTAGCTTTTGTTGTCCCGACATTCTCCAGAGCATATCAGCGGTTGCGGCATATGACTAGAATTTTTTTAAAGGATGTCAGAGTTCATGGTCTTTGCTGCATTCACGAACAGATTATGCCCTTCTATAGTTTGCGGTCTATCACGTGGTGCCAAGACTGAAATTGAGAATAGTATCATATGTTTTAAAGGTCCCATATCCTTACTTTTATTAGAAAATTTTGTTTTACTAGTGAAAATATTGCGTATATCTACTTCGTTGAAAACTTTACGTATTTATTCCGTACCCATGATCTACGGCAAAACGTTTTCACCTCCTGTCCAACATTGCAAACAAATACAGAAAACCAACCTGTGCACCTGAAACAATGTGGGAACTTTACGATGAAGCTGAACTATGTAGTGCTACTTTATGTCACTAAAATTAAGAGCCCTGTTGATTTGCAGCCCAATCGGTCAAACACATGATCTGAGGTCAGGGAACAACGTTTTTTTCTTTCAGTACGTTTATTTTGACTAGCTTGATAGAGCGATCAGCGATCGAAAGTCAGTGTTCAACTGACTGTAAGGATCGGACAAACACCGTTTCTACTCCTATTATAGCCGGACTATAATAAGCTCAATAAAATGTCGACCTTCTATAACGACTAGTCGTTTCTTCGCAATGTATTTTATCGATTTAAGTCAGTTTACAGCTACGAAATTGTGTCTCGATATTGATCATGTCTGATCAAATTTCCATAGTACAGCAATAATTTCGCTCAAATAATTCGCATTAATTTACCATTTGCTGGAATGAAAGAGCATTTTCAAACTTTTTACAGCAAGAATTCAATATTCCTCGGTAAAACTACATCTGCTCTAAAAGAAGATTTTCATCCTTCTAGCTTGTGATTTCTTGATAGCAAGAACAAGTAAGGACAAATAATTCCATACCGTCGGGCTTTTGTATAGCCTTGCATAACCTTTCAATAAGCTCCACGAAAAAAAAAATAGATGCATGTCGTATGTTGCAACTCCTGTGGTATATACGTAAGCATGAATCTGTTTCCGTGTTGTAAAACCTTGAATACAAAGCGACGAACAAATAGTATAACAGTAAGCACCGGTGTTACTTTCTCTTGTGCAAATTTATAGTTGTTTTCTTCGATGTGGTGGATCCTTTGAAGATGGGACAAAAATGAGGATAGTCCGTTCGTTGTGCTAAACGGCTGTAAGCTCTTTTCTTCTTGCATCCGGTTTTTTCGAGTACTCTGCGTTAATGCATACTCATTGAAGATGCAGTTAGCTGGTGATGAAAAGAATCCGCAACAACCAAGTTATTCATGCGGAAGTCACTAACATTATTGTTAACACACAACTCGGGCTTATGAACCATTGTACCTTCCAATTGTACCTGGGAAGATGTTTTAGCGAGGGTGTATATTTGAACCAGTGTATAGCCCAAAAACCTTTTTATGCATCTCTGGTTTCGTTTACTTACTATATTTTTCCTGTTTAGCTTGTATAGTAGCTGAACCGAGTTTGTCACGTGGAAAAGACATGGGTTACAGTTTTGCTATACTGTGTCTCCCGTCTTTTTAATCTACCCGTCTCCATTTTTGAGGAACAATATGTGATGTCATTATCGTGGGATAAATAAGTGCTTCCTTGAACAAATACGGCGCTTTAGTTTTGTGCCACGTTTAGCGTTATTATTATAGGATGTGACTACATATTTTGAAAATAGTGCAGGCCATGCGAACATTCCTTTGAAAAACGACATTATGTTTTCAAATATTGACATTATAAATGAAGTACTTGTTCCTTTCATGCCATGATCCTTTTTGATAGATGTACCTGTATACTGTGTACTATGTACCTACCTTGTGCATGATACTCAAATTCACGTATTTCGTTTCTACTCATGTTTCAGAAAATAAGAATATTTAGATTTTTATGGAAGTGAAAGAACTCACGAACTCAGTAGTGTCGCACACATATTATGTTACATATCGAGTCTATTCATCAATGTCAACATTTTTATGAACAGATGGTGACGGTAGAAAAAGGAGTAAGAATGCGAATAACGTAACGAGTTTCTGTTCCAAACGATAAAGTCAGGTTTCTCTATAGCTTGGCATGGTAGTGTATCAATGTTGAATGTTTGCAAAAAAAACTGTTGAAAAAGTTGACAGGTTTCAATAAAAAGGAATAGAAAGATGAGAAACTTGCATTACTTGCATTATGTTTATGTGTATCGAAAAATTTAGATTGAGAAATAGAAAGAACGACATTATCAATGGAGGTGAACCAGTCACGAGATAAGATTCCATAACCTTTTTGATGCGTGCCATGCACGAATAGAGGAAGGGGCTCAATTGTACCTTATGGTGCCCAAAAGTATATAAGGAAAATTATCATTTTGTTCAAGAAAGGTTTCAAATCATACTTACAGCTTTGAAATATTGATCATATAAGCAAGCGTAAGCTGATAAGTTAGGGGCAACATTTTGCTCAACACTACTACCAACTATCTGATTTAAGCTTTTCGAGAGTGCTCTTGACGGAATACACAGAAAATGTCAAACCTTTTCGAGTACTGTTTCCACTTCTTGATTCAAGGGGAATTAAGACATTTTCCTTGGCAATTTTCAAACTAAAGTTAATATAAAAATCTTTATGAGAGAGATGTTCATTCTGTAAAAAAGCGTGTAATGAATAGTATGATGAAAAAATAGGTTGTGTACAAATGAGTGAAACGAACGGATATTTCATTGGATCATTGAAAGCAGAAAGAACAGTATCCTAAAATCAACTAACATGCAAAATAGCTGCTTACTTTCCAAGAAACATATATGTAAAGTTAGAAAGTCATTAATATTGTTTACAACTCCAACTGTGCAATTTGGTTTTGATAGATGAGGGCAAACTAACTTGAAGAGTCGTCTACAATAACCGTTGGTGGATGATGGCTTCGTTGTTTTCCTCTAAAAATCTAAATAACGCAAAAGATGAACTGAAAATTAAGCAAAATGCTTGTTGGATGGTTTGCATAGACTTGTAGCATAGTTTGGCTCTTACCCATTTTTTCTGGTTATTTCCGTAGAAAATTGTTTTTCTAGCGAGTAGTCATTACTCCTCTTGTGTATTTTGTTTAGTCAAGTGGCTAATGAAATTGCGCCTTTCTGTGTTCCATTTTACAGTTGAAGCGGCTATTATTTTATGCCATTCTGCAAGCTCCGTGTGTAATACAGCCTTTTTCATCAAACGGTTCCACAGATTAAAGAGTTCCAGTTGTTTTTAGCATGTCTATGTCTCTTTTCATTTTTAGGAAAGTAGTTGAATTGCAGTAATGAATTATTCAGATGATGACTTTTGTGCTTTTAATTAAATCATTATGAGAGTAGCATCAAAAGCAGTGTGCCAAATGTCATGGAAAAAGCTACACTTTACGTATACTTTTACCTGTATTTTGCAAACGAAAAGGAAGCTGCAAGTGAACTTTGGTTAATTTGCTGCGTGAAAAACTTACTACCATGTAGTCAGATGGACATCATAAAGGAATCTTAAACAAGATACGAATGTCTGTTTAGCATTAAGTATACATAAGCGCAGTAAAGGGCTTTCTTCGAAACAGGAATTAATACAATTAATTTAGCAGTTAAGTCATACATCTTTCATTTTCATTCAACAATAATTGCGATATACACGCTTTAAAAAAGCACCATAACATATAAAGTTAAATAAAATACATAGTAGCAAATTCACTTTGTGAATCTGTGCTACTGTGTATTTGCAAAGTTATTTAGTATACCACGTATATGAGATTTTAGCAGCAATGCCATAGTAGTCATATTACATCTGACTAGGGGGAGAACATACGGTCGATGGATAATTTTTTAACTCCTGCGTTTTTAGCGCAATGGATGCTGATTTTCATCTCTTGTATTTTTAGTTTTACTTTTGTGACAGAAATTCAAATTTTGTACAACTTTGTGAAGTAGCGACTGCCAGTTACTAAACAGATTTATTTACGACTAAGGACTATGCTTGTGATCTCAAATAATTTTGTCATCTTCAAAAGGTTGAAGAAAGGTCAAATCTTATGACGACCATCATCATCGGCTGTTGATATGTGATCCACAAAATTTTGAGCGTTCTAGATTGTGGCTCTGTTCATACGCTGATCTATCAACACAAAGTGAAAATCGACGATTCGTAGCCGCATTTTATACTTAATGATAGGTCAACCCACTTATGGAAGGGGTGGTTTTGGTGTCCTAAGTGCCTCTGTGCACTTAATGTAAACCGATGATTAATGTAACTTCGTTACTGTAAAAGTCGTACTAATTTTGAATAAAACCAGGTCGCAAGTCAACAACATTCCCTTATCATTGAAAAGATAATTTTCTTTATAATGCTTCCCACTTTTTTTGAATCATGAATCTGAATACTTTTTTTTAAGTGCAATTTGTCTACGAAATTGGAAACGGTAAATTTTTGTTTCTATTACATTCTCGAATCTAGAAGTTTGTTTTTTTGAATGCCTTTCAACGGCTCCCTTTAATACTCCAAACTATACATACATTTAGAGAACATAATAGGGGAAACTTGCCGATTCTTGTCCTATAGAACCTTTCTATCCATTTATTGCATAGAATAACATAAAAGAGACGAACCCATTGCAACTCACTTCTATGATTTTTAACATGGAAATTGTGTGGTTTATTTTTTGGAAGTGCATAGAAATTTAAGAATTTAATAGATTCGGTGGCATGATTGAATGAAAAAAAAGGAACTATGGTGCCAATAGTTGTGCACTCAGCCTTTTTTCGTCTCTTCTATACATACCATCAACTATCAAGAAAAGGATTCTATAAAAATCTACTCACAATTTTTAAAGCGACATGATTCTAAGTTATAGGACCATTAACAGCCAGTGACTTTTACCATTAAGTCCACAAAACATGTTATTTTTCGTCATTTATATTTTATTTCTTCAAGCAAGAGCTCAACCCTCAAAGTAAAGCGTTTATTGTGCACATTACGGCTGATCATCTAAACCAAATTGATCAATTTGTATTGTAGGTGAGCAAATCGGGAAAAAAAGAGCTGAACTATTTGGCCTTTCATAAAAAACTTGGCATATTATTAACTTTTTTTCCTAAAAAAGGAAGACTTTTTTTTGTTGTGGTGAGGTTACCCCCTCCTGTTACATACTCTGCCATTCTTAATAGTTATTTCATCCAAAATAGAGAATGGCTGAAAAGTTGGATTGAGTTAGCAAGCTATGCACGTCTTTGAGTAAAAGCTACGTAGGAAAAAAGAATTAAAGGAAAGACAAAAAACTTTCTCTTCGCTCCCGTACTTTAGCCACCTCCTCCATATTTATAAAGACCTAAGTAGAATGTAATCATTAGCTTTTTCTAGAAAAGGGGAAGAGAAGGGTTACTTGAGGGAAAGACGTAGTTACTTGACATATTAAAAATTGAACGGAGATTTCGCGTGGATTATATTGATGAGCAAATGAAACTCATGGTAGTGGCAGTGTGTTCAGGTAAGACTTGTTCTCATAGAGTTCTCGTTGTGGCTTGCATTGCATAACGATAACAATCACTATTATCAACATCGTCAGTGCGTGGTAATGTGTAGATGTACTAGCAACAGCGCAGCGATGAATGCAAACAATAGGAGGGTGTCCCCCTTCGTCGTTTCCCTTTCAAACTCATTACCGCAACAACTTTCCCTGGTATAGAAAAACACAATATACCTGAATCTGTCCGCTATGGTTTGTGGTTTAAGTAGATGATGAATAGCATGAACCATACACGTAAGGATGCTATTCCTAGACATATTTTTGCAGTATGCCACTCTTAAAAAGTTACGTATATTTGAATATTGTGTCTGCCTCTGCTACAGTGCCACTCTTTCAATACTTAACTTTTAATCCAGATAGGAAAATCCTGGCATTCTGTAGAGAACCACCACGCATGAGAATTTTTGATTGGTATTAAATATTTTGAAACAGCTTATTAAAGGATGACTTCAAAGTGTCTATTGAGCAAACAGTTGAGTTAGCTGCTCATGCTCTTGAAGGTCGACCAATCTTGAAATGGATTCGTTAGGGCACTTTAAAGAAGCTATTAATAAGTTTATTACGAAAGTGAAAAATGATGGATTATTCACCAAGTTTAAGTCTTGTAAGAGAAATTTGTCTTCATAGAGACGTACGACCACGAACGTTGTACTATTGACAAAGTGTTATATGCATGGGGGTTATGCAGCATCATCAACTATACTTTGACGGGAGACGACGGATGAATATCAAGTTCATTAAAGTTTTGAGTCTTTTTCTGGCAGGAAAATTTGAAAAATATCACTCTTCGATAAACACCATGGGAACATCGTGCATGAATTTCAAATTTATTTTTGTGATTTTGTAATATGTGAAAGGAGGGATTTAGAAAACATTCATTAAAAAATAGCGCTCAGGTCTAAAGTTTTACGGCATGATGAATGAACAGATTGATATAATTATGTAAAACCACCGTGTCAAAAAACTTTACAACTCAGATTCAAACTTCTTTGGAAGAGTATAGACTTACTTTTATTAGATAAACGATGTCGTATAGCTCAGGCCTCAATTTAACGAGCCCATGCAGTCTAAACTGTTATATAATGAAGGGAATATTGTTCACATTTGACGGCTGCAACCCGTAGTAATCGGTAATTAGTATTCTTTGTAATATCGATCGGGAGATGCTCGTATCAGCATATCCAACGAGTGGAAAAACCTTTACCATCTTAAGCAAATAAAGCTAAACTACTTCATGAAACAGTATTTAGTAATTTTGCTCGTACAGTAAATGGCGTTGTGTTGATAATAAAATAGCTTTCAAGTTTTACATGGACATGTACATTTTAAACAGATACATTCATAATACAGTGAGGTTGAAGTTGTGGTATTACGTGAGGATAGGTATCAGTAGCATGATAAAGCCTATATACGACACCAATATGATTCAAATAATTGGAATCAACCTCTTTGCCTTTTCAACGTTTTTCTTCTTTTCCCAGCGCCAACTTCTCTTCCTATTTTGAATGCATTTTAAGCAACTCCTAAGTTAATGACTTAGATGTTACTTAGGTGAACTCCATTTGTATGGAGATGAGGAGGGTGTCGCTAGAAGCAATGTTTTTGCATGAGACGACCTGAGTCGTCCAATTTTTCCTTTCTATATATTTTTTGCACTTTTCATTTTTCCACCATCTATCTACCTTCTCTCATCGTTTTCCAATGAACGAACAAGCGTAGAAAAGTAAGCTAACAAAACTAGTGAACTCATGCATGTGATAACAATAACGACTGGTACGTTGTATATTCTTTAGACACAAATAATAATTCGTGAACAAGTGTTCCTCATGAAGCGTTAGGGACGCAGAGTCTGCCAAAAGTATGTTAGTTAGTATCCTTCTTTCAAATGAAGCAGATGGATTAGTAAACTGGTCTTATCGGTCCCTTGTAGCCTTATTTTTCAAAGCACCAATATTGGAATACTGCGTCCCCAGAGCACCTAGACCTAAAATAAGCGCAATTGTCGCCATTGTCGGATATTGCAGGTGTAAGTATTACGACTACGAGTCGAGTTCTCTCCAGCAGCAATGTATGTTCAATCATGTCTTCAAGTGCTTATCTCTCGCCGAAGAGTCTTGCGATTAACGCATTCAGAGCAGGGATGGTTGTGTGACAGTTTATCTTACAGAAAATCGGTGTCCTTCAACATTTTGCTAAGGTAACCAACACTATCCTTTAGGCATTATTTAAAGAAACTTGCACGTCGTGCTACGCAGGAACATGCCGTGAGTTAATGGATGAGACGCTCATCAAACAAAAACGCAACGACGATGGATTCAAACGCCTAATGAGTTCGTTTATAGAAAATAGGTTTTACCCAAATGTGGTGGGGCGGTTTCTGTTTTTATTTAGTCGATCTTTCATTTGATTTCAGGTGGGCGTCATAACCTCACAGGCTATGTAAGGAATTTCGTATTCTAGGGTTCTCTTTAGTATAAATAGTTAGTTTTCTGTTTCCATGAGATTTTTATGAATTTTTGGGAAAAGTCGACTGTAGAGATATTTTAGAGGAAATTCGTAATTGTTAAATTTGCGTGAATATTCATCCCCATATATATTATAAAATTGCCACTTTGGTACCAAATGTAACGTTAAAATCATGCAAATTCTGGAATTCATTTATTTCTACGGATTCCATTCAATAAGTAAAGTCACAAGCTTAACATCTAAGCAGTGTGTGATAATTCTAAAGAAAACTCTTTACGGTATAACCACAGTCAACAGTAAACGTACATTAGTACCGGGGAGGGAGTAAATTCAATGTGAATAACGTCAGAACACACTACTGTAGTAACGAATTGTGACTAATTTGGTTTTATTGGTAATAGCGACGTAACAATAGGACTCTTTGAGAGCTGTTTGGGCACGTAACACTCTTTTGTCGTCAGTCTGATTGTTTGTGAAGAACATTCAGTCTGTGACTATCGAGAACGTTCCAGCCCAGATAGGTTTTTCGATTGAATTTCTATTGAATTAATAAAATGCAAAAAGGTTTTTTGTTCTTTCCAAATACTGCATATTGTTTTTTGTTTTGTTTCTGGTTTGCTCCAACAGTTTTGTTTCCTTTCAATTGTGGAAAACGCTTGGTGTTCCAGTTCGTCTTTGTTCTTTCCTTTGGACGAAATAACCAATAACCGAGGCCGATTTCTTTTGTTTTTATGAATAGCCCATCGCGTATACGTTTCCTTTCAGTCAATTTGAATTGCCGACGAGTTCATTGTCTTGACGCCGCATCTACCAAAGAGGAGAAAGTAAAACTATCCCACAGGCTCTTGAAATACTCCAACTTTTACCAGAAGGATTGAGCTGATCGCCGAATCAATTATATTTTCAGCCCTTTCACTTAATAGTAATGATACGACTATGATTATGTTTCGAACCGTTGGTTCCTTTCATCACGACTCAATTTTATTCTCAATTACTTTGCTTGCAAACCAGCAAGTCCCCATCCATCTTTCGCCTTTATTTTACTGGCCACCAAAAGATAGTAAAACGATGCCGGTACAAAAAGGTAATAAAACGACCGCACCTACTTTCTTCATCTAAGGATTTCAGAGTCCATTTTGGCAAAAAATCACGGACGTTTACTGAATTGCTTAATATTATTATTTGTTCAAACTTGATGAGTTGTTTCTTTCGCTATCCTCTGTTGTATCTCACTAATCCTAATGAAGATGCGAAGCTCGCTCACGATAAACAGAAGATTTCTGTAACAACGCAGGTCCTGGAAAATCTAGCGATAAGTGAATCAAGAGATTTTTTTAAAGAACATATTATTTGATCGTACAGGCAGGGCTTCCTCTGCATCATCCCTGCCACAACATATTTTCATATTTGGAAGTCTATCGGGGAAAGAGAAACATGAGGAGAAGAACTTAATTGAGCTACTAAACAAAGAAAAGTTCTGGTTTAGGTATCTTGCATGACGTAATCGCATTCAGAATTCCGACTCTTTATTGAGTTTTCTATTTCCTTTAGGTTTTCTTCTTCGCTCTTGATGTTATGGCTCAAAACTTTCCAAGAAAGATTTTCCCGCATTATATTACCGTCATAAGGAGCATGATTGTATTCGGTAAATGTTTACCTTCCAATCTCTTCAACCTTTGTGTAATCGTTTTCATAAAAATAATATAGGAAATCGTTAACTTTTGCCTGTAAAACTGTGTACTAAAATTTTCTTTCCACTGATATCAGTTTCTTTGAGTTTACCTTTAAAACATCGGTGCTCTAAACGGCCTAAATTCAATCACAGTTCGGCTAAAATGCAATGGGGCAGATTTATCTAAAAGGTGCGCTATAATAGGAGTGAAGATGTATATCCGATCGTCAAAATGAGAATCAAAAATAACAGAGAAGTTAAATATTTTGTAAAAACTCATTCACTTGTCCTTGTTCAGGGTCGTGATGTGAGGATGGATTCATATACAGGCGGAGGAGATTTCACCGTTGTCTTAATGCATTGTTAGCATAACACACTTTTGGTAGAAGAATACTTAATTTTGATATGAATGACATATACTATAAATATGTAAATAAAACGACCCAGCTATGCCATTAGTATATTATATACATCACATCTACATACACATTTATAATTGAGGAGTAAGCGATAAGGGACTCGTCAACTGATTAATACCGAATAGAGAAGCATACTATCGACTATAGTACCCCCCCCCATTAAGGTAAACTTTGACCTCAGTCATCGATTGATAGAAAGTTGGGGTTTTGGTCGCATTGATGATTGACCTAAACATAGATTTTGCCTTCATCGTTTGAGGGTTTCCACATGAGATCTTGCACATCTATATAAATTGTTTGTGTTGTTTTTAGTCTACATTTCATTACGTATTTATTAAGTAAAACAACAATACGAATTTACCATTGTGAAGTGGTAAGTAGCTTACTATGTTGTTGACACCAACGTACAACAGCTGCCGGTTTCCAAAGAACTGTTGAGTAAAATGCCATTTTGTGAGATTTATGCTCACAAAAAGTCTTAACTTTGCCAATAATGAACCTTTTTTTACTAGACTGGTCGCACCTTGAGCCCTTTCTTCGTCCAGGTACAGGAAAGCTACTAAACGGGACTAAAACTTGAATTAACCCTATTCGGACTGCTTTTACAGGCTTAGCAATGCGAAGCAAGTAATAAGCTTAATGTAAGAAAGAAAACTGCAAAGGCACTTGGAAAGTATATTTTTGCTGTAATACTTAATAAAGTGGAAATGCAAAAGTAAATTGTACAGTTTCAAAACTTTGTTGGGAAAAAAGCATGAGCGCACTTTATTTCTTGTGTTTTCTCATGATCTGCTTCTGCTCACACGTACATCAATGGGAACATATAAGTGCGATAGAAACGGTTGGTTGCTCGGATTGTTCGTGTTTCTTTTATTCTCTTGGCTGACTTGATGGCATCAGAAAGGAAAGGGGAAAAGTATGACTTGTTGCATGATATTTTTTCCTTTGAAAACTTTCACACCTTCTAATGTTTCACTTTTTCTATTGCTTCCACTCATTTTTTCTCTCCCTGTCTATTTGCTGTACTTGATACAGATGTGAGATGGGAGCAGATGAAAATAAATTTGATCATGCTGCATAATGCTATTCAAGTAAACAGGTGAAAGTCCAGACCTCTGGCTGTATAATTCATAATGTAGCCCCTTTAGCAAACCCCTTTGTATTAAACTTGTTAAGAAGAGTATACAACCAGCATTGTTTATATTCACAGCAAGACAGTTCTCATAAAATTCTGGGTGGCTACCCTTACATGGATATCAATATCAGAACTTCGTAACAAAAGGAGAAAGCACGAGGCAAACCTTGAAGCAGAAAAGAGGTATAGCTCATCTGTTTCTCTTAAAAAGTCAGCTTCTTTACTTCCTTTAGTTTCCTCAGAGAATACTAATAATATCATATGAAACAGGAAAGATACTTGCATTCAGCCAGTAAGATAAATAAGGAAAAACATATTATTATTACATCCCTCACGTTGGATTGGAATGGAAAGTCAATGCACAACTATGAATTTTCAAATAATAGTTTAACAAGTATCGTTTTTATTTTGCTCCCTGTCCTCCCTCAAAACTAAAAGTTGAACTCATTGATCTGTCAAATGTTAGGAAACACCATCACGTGCATTTATGATGGTCTAGAGCCGGAAAACGAAAGCTGCCGTTTCTAGCTGTCTTCTTCTGTACCGAACATAATCACATCTTTAATATTTGTCATACTGGGTATAATATTAAGCCACGAAGGGGCCAAACTATATTTTTGTACTTCTTTACACGACACTTTGTTCGTATATCCAGAAAACTGTTAGTGAGCGGTGGACCTACAAACAGGAACGCTCGTTTAAAATTGTTTATCTTATTTAAACTGAAGAAGGCACTTCAAACTCAACTCATCAAAGCAAACCGCGGCCAAATTTGTTCTATTGCAATCTCAAAGGAGTTACCCACAAGCAGTGCAAAGTAAACACTGCAAGCTTATTCTTCCAGTTCTACATTCCCAAAATTTTTGGAGAATTTCTCAAAATGAACCCAATTTTCAATATTTTTCCACTTTCTCGAGAAAATGTCTTTATTGGAAGCTGAAGATCCACCAAGGCGTGAATTTCACATGTCATATATTTTTCCATCCGTATTGATGATAACATGTATGTAGCAAAATGGAAGCCATAACGTCACACATCAGTGGCCAGATACAACAGTATTATGAATGCAGAATATTGACTCGAGTCGACTCACATGCTTTGTCACTGTCGATTTTCTGGTAACACAGTTTCTTGCACCAATGCGTTAGTTTGAACCGAGTACGAGGCTGTTACTTATTTAAAGGGATCACAGTACATTAGGAGTAGTACGAATATATATTTATAGACTTGTCTCCTCGATACAATGATCCATAGCCATAGCCACTTTTGTAAATTATGTCTACAAAAAAAGTCAGCAAAGAAGCATGTTTCCAGTTGCTAAACGAAGAAACTTGTTCTTTTTGAAGCAAGTTTTGATGTAAAAGGGAAAGGCGACGATGTGTGGCACTGCTTCTATGAATACTGCCTTTTGCTTACGAACACGTATAATAATGATGATGTGAGTGTTTGCATGAAAGCCTTCCTATCTTTCCCTCATTCGTAGTTATAGCCATAAGCCATCGGCAAGCTTTGGAAGAATGCGGATGCATTTTTTCAGCGGCGCTGCTTTCTCCAAACACATGCTTTTTTGCGTATCGCTCAAACTTCAATGCGCTCTGATGACGGTAAATTTCTAGCGGAAACGCACTCAATAAAGTCACCACGGCCAACCAGGAAACCATCAGTGAGCAACTCACGAAAAACTCGTTTATTCCGTGAAGTTATCGTCATAATACCGTGACTTTGTGGTGAGTAAGAGTAACTGCCGAACATACAAAGTATCACAGGTACCTTCACTAATTCACAAAACTGGAAGTATATTATGAAGACGGAAAACGGTATTGATGACAAATAAATCGTACAAGGTATTCAGCCGGGTCTATTTTGGTATTTGATTCACGAAGTGTTGACGTACCATCTGAACGCATCTTTTGGATTTAAGAATAGATGGACTAGATGTCAGTTTCATTCCTCCTCACAAAGTGCATCGAAGAATAATACCAAGAAACAACGCCGGAAAATGCGATATGAAACTTCCCTAAGAATGTTAGCACATTATAAAGAAGTAGCAAGAATGTCAGGCATCATATCAGAAGGAAGAACGACGAAAATGTTTAAATTCCTTTTATACTTTTGCTATATATAAAGAACGTAGGTTGCATGGGTAGTCGTTATTGAAAGAGTAAAAATATATTAAAGGTACACTAATATGAAAACCATGAGGAAAGCTGATTATTCTGGTTATCGATTTTACATTGTTGGATTGTTTGCGTTGATATTTTCAGGACTTGTCTCACAAAGAACTTGTTTGAGGTATATTCTGTTGGAAGAGCAAAAACCCTGAATAAGGAGGACCCCAACATAATGTGTTTTTCTATTGAAAGAGAAAGCAAATCTGTACGGACGACAACCTACAGTTTTTTGGAATCGACAATCATAAAAATAAAGATGGAGAGCTGAAGTTCAAGAATTGCAGAGAAGCTAAAATTTCAAGTGGAAACCCCGTCCAAACAATATCAACGTTTTTATCAACAAAAAATCTTGATTTTTGCCATGCTAGTCCAAACAAGAGTCATTCAGCCTCATCATCATCATTTACATCTAAACGCCAATTGCTTTTATGAGGACAATAAAAGTACAGGTAAATAACTCCATTGAATATCAAAAACTATCAAGAAACAAATTCCAATTAACAATGCCTGTTTTGTATAGATCCCCAAAATTCCAACAAGCTCACGATCTCCCGCTCGTTGAAAACGAAAAAGAAAAATTCGACAAATTTGATATGCTCTCCTGTTTTTCATGAAGACAAACTAATATCACATTTAAGCTTTACAAACGAATGGGATTTTTCTTAGGCCAACTACTTTCCCTCCGAGAATGTTTTCCTATTGTTTTCAAAATGGCAACTACTGCTTCGGTTGGTACTCGTAAACATTCCAAGCCGTCGTCACTTGTTTGGTTACTTACCTACAAACAGAAAACTGTGGTATGATGTTGTAACCAACCCTAACTGGAATGACTGTCTCTAAAAGCAGGGTTTAAAGAAGACTTTACTCATCTTTTTCCTTGACTTGGTCTACGATCACGATGCGTTCTCTTTCTGACTTTTTCCCTCTTGATTTCCCAGTTCCACTGAGAACACAAGACAAGAAACCAGAAAAACATGTACACGAAATATCTGTGGCATGTACTACTACGTGTGGTGAGGTGCCGGTCTTTCACAGAAGCTTACTTTCTGAAATACAAACTCTCCAAGAAAGATTTCCTTTACTTTTTTTAAGGTTGCTCATGCTCTGGCATTTCTCTGAGGATTCTTCACAACAGGCATTCGGCCTCTTTATATACACAGTGAGTTGGTCTGTAAAGATGGAAAATCATATAATGTGAGGTAAAGAGTGTTAAATGCAGCTGAGAGGGAGCCGTAACACCGCAGCTTGCCAAATTACGTACTGACACTTCTCTTATGATTCACCCTGATTATTATAACTCATTCTCGGTGCTGGCCTCGGGGAATCTTAGAGCCATGGCGAAAATGACCGCCGTTTCAAGAACATTAAAAATAGGGAGGAATGGCTTACAGCTGTGTAGAAATATGTGATCATCAACTTTTCTAATACTAAATATAAGCGTTCATTTTTCCATAAAAAATGGACTTGCTGGTAAAATGACGAGCTTCCTCGTCTTATATTTTACTAACAAAGTTCTCGCATAATGGTAGCAATTTTATAGTCATCCTTGTCAGTATAGAAAATCAAGGAGGACAGAGTTATTCCACTAGTCGTTGCAGTACCGCTCTAAAGTGGCTTCTCTGTTGAGCGAATGGACTGAAAAGGAAAGGGAAAAACATGCTGAATTCATGATCTAAGTCTCAGTCTGATTGAGAAAGGAGATTGCGTAAGTTGTCAGGCATCTGGAAAAGCAAAAAACCAGTCTTTCCATGGCAGTCGACCTAGCAGCAGAGAGTTGGTCTGGTTGCTGGTCGTATAACTCTTAATGCTCTTTCTCGTCTTGAATAAGAAAATATATTCAAAAGAGAATCAGCAACAAACCAGCAAGTTCCGCAAGGACGACTGCAACACAGTGAACGTCAAGTCAAACATTAGGGAAATCTGCTACTGTTGATATA
Source organism: Akabosia matsudoensis (assembly GCA_019593645.1). Taxonomy (NCBI): domain Eukaryota; kingdom Metazoa; phylum Arthropoda; class Collembola; order Entomobryomorpha; family Paronellidae; genus Akabosia; species Akabosia matsudoensis. The sequence goes on along the minus strand of VICI01000919.1, from coordinate 7,139 downwards.
GTTCTTTTTCTGTCGCTTTGCTCAGTTTAGTGCTACCGAGAAGAATATCCATTGTGCTATTATTCTCATAAACTGAGTTCCATTTATACCCTATTATTATCCTTTTTTACTGAGAAGAGAAGTGTCTTTCAGTACCACCAGGACCAATAGAAACTGTGCGAAAATTGGCTGTTGCCGGTTTTTACCACATCTCATAGTATACAAAATAGCTTTCTACTTATGTGTCTCAAGTTGTCCCATATCGTCATTTTGTGGTGAATATTTACCATAAATAATTATAAGCTGTTTACTGGATACTTATATTTGGCATTTTGGAGCCCCAAATACCGCTATGCCACAGTTGAGAGGTATGCTTTGCTGACTTTTCGTACCACGTTACATTTCACTATGGCATCAAACAAAGAATAAAAAGATTTTCTCAGCGTAATGTGATAACAGGTACTTTCACCCAACAGAAAATTCCAATGGCACCGTAACATAAAGTGCGAAAAGTCCTCGAAGAGCAGGAAATTTCAATTTAAGAATCGAACTTCCAACTAAAGGTAACCGAAAACATTTTAAATTGAAATTCACACTAAAATAGCAGTTGTCGCCAACTCATTCTCTTCAAATCACATTACCTTTACTCGTTACATAGTCACGGTAGTCATGACCAACTCTATAAGTCAAATTGATAGTGTGTGTTCACATGTATATTGCCAGCCGTTGGTAACAAAAGTCCTAGCCACGAAAAAAATTGTCAGCAAGAAACTTTGTAACTAACTTCAGTCAGCTTTTTAGTATACAACGATCATAACTAGTTTAAACACTATTCCTGTAATTCGCACCACCGTTTCTAGGTGCAACCCGACAGTAACCTGACATAAAAAAACTCCTTAATCTGGATATCCTTAATGGTTGGTGGGAATCGAGGGAAGCAGGAAAGTTTTGGTAGGTTATATTAGATCTTGCATCCGTCGTCACAATTTATAAGCTTATCATCAGAAGTCACAACTGTACTTTTCTGTAGCTTGTAATATTGGAGTCAACTGAAAACAGGACCAGCTTGGTCTGTTTTTTCTCGTCCCTACCTGTCATTGAATTGTCACTACTAAAGAAGAAAACCTCTTCTAACATCTAATTCCTTTGCGTCTTTTCTCGCATCTTCTCATTCTTCAAGTACGTCGTTGGCGACGTTCTCCTTCTTTCAACTTACAAAGTTGCAAAATCCACAAACTCTTTTACGACTCTTTTTTTTCTCTACTTCTTGTTCCTTCATGAAAGTAGGAAAAAAGAGGTAACTTGGTGGGTTCTGGCGAACACGTTCCCACATAATAACTATAAGTGATTGCAAAATGGACTATATACTAAAGGAAAAGTAGTCTTGTGTAAGTATTAACACCACCATATCCACCTCGTAGTATCGTGAAGTAGAAAAGTACGAGGCAAAAAAAGAGGAGAAGAGAAAATTTCAAAAGATTTGAATTAAAGGGAATACATCGATCGAATGAACAACGCGTTCCGTTTTCTCTCCTAAATGAGCATTTATGACCAAATCAATTTAAAATTAGATTATCTTATCTTGTGTCCTGTAATGCTAATAATAGGTTTTAATTCAATCCCTAATTCTGTCAATAAACAAGTTTCTCAGAATTTTCTCTTTGGTTTTTGCTTAATTTAGTAGGTGGAGCATCAGGAATATCCATTATTGCTACCAACGTACCGAAGAAGCATTGTTTTTAATTCCATCGGTCCTGTGATCACAATTAGTCTCTAAGAGCGAGAATGGAACAGGGTTCAGTGAGCCCCAGTTGTGGTACCATTCTGAGTAAAAGTCCTTTTATTGTTATTGTTCTTTGCGAAAGAAATCACCCCCAACATCAACATACTCATCACTACTGCGTCGAACGTCAAATGTGGAGAAAACAGCAACAGCCCAAGAATACAGAGAGCAATATCAGTATATGGGAAAAAATCAGTTGTGATCCCTCTCCGAAATCACCAACCTCTCTGCTTTCTCCTGCTTGTTTGCCAATCTACAGAGAAGAGGTGGATACAAGTGGAGCGAAAGAGGTAGAAAAAATTTCGACGCTCCCACTACGAGATGTTCCTCTTCATTCGCTTTTACTCAAAGGACCTTAAATTCGAATAAATTCGAAGGAAGAGGAAAGTGTGTCGAATGTGCCATGAACATTAGAAAGGAAACTTGGGTTTCTTCGCAAAACTTACCTGTACTGGGTACTAAACAAATAAAAACGGAAAACTCGAAACATTCGATGGACGCTATTTTTTTGACATGGTGGTTCAGCTTGATCAGCATGATCAATTCTCAACTCTTCAGTCGACCCTCACCACAACCTCGGATAGTCAAGTAAAAAGCGGACATAAAGCGAAAGGACAAGTAAAACTATTTCCATTTATATCCCGTAAATCTCTTTTCTCTGTTTCGAGAAGAGCTCAACGTGCCCAAGTCTTTTCGCACAAGTGTCTTTGTATGTTTGTGTCCACCTGCATCAAAGTGAGTTAAACTCTAGCTGTTGTTTGAGTAACATGGGAAACTACAAGGGAAAATGTTACGAAAAAAAACGATCATAAAAAGATACATACAAAAGTTTGAGAACAATAAGGACAAAAGGAAAGTCATTTAAAGATACAAATTAGAAGGAGAGAAAAATGCCGACTTAGATTAAAAGTTGCAGTTGACGCTGTGAGAAATAAAGACGATAGTGAATTACTCATTGCGAAAAAGATAAGGACGAACTAAATTTTGAAAAACTTTTTTTTTGTTCCGTCAACCCCCGTCCCCGGCGTTCCTTCTGGATATTCATTTTAGAATAGAAGGGAACTTGAGCAAAGTTTTTTTTCACTGTACACATGCTTCAGTGGATGCATACAAGTGAGCGTGCTGAAAGAAGAGAAAATCCGTGTCTACACAAAATAAAGCACATTAACTGGAGAAAAGTAGGAAGAAAAAGTTTTTTATTTTTCACTATTCTTCATCCGTTTTTCCTCTTTCATCATCAGTATCGTCGTCGCGATGAAGTCTGCAAGTAGACACGGCGGTCTCGGCTGTTGTGCCAGTGGACGAGTTAGTTGTGACGGTAGCTGCTGTGGTAGTGTTAACAGCAGTTCTGCCAATATTATTAGTGGCTGCGGTAATAGCAAAAGCAACAGTGGTACCAGCTCTACCATCAGTGGTTACTCCAGTACAAGTACAATATTTCAACCGACACTTTTTATACCTCACAGGAGATTCTATTTTGCCCGTTCCTTGAATACCCGGCGCAGATTTTGTAAAAAAATACTTCAGGTGAGTGCCTTCTTCCTTCTTACTAGATAGCGTAACTACCATATTACACGTTTCTCGGGCCGTCTGTCTAATAAGAAAATGCTTTTCAAAAGAAAATACAACAAAAAAAATCTTAATTTTGGATGGATATTTTACGCCGCTATGCGTCTTTTTTCTTTTTTTAAACTCCACAACGTAAAGTAAAATGGCGTTCCTTTAGCAATTTATGTAAGTAATGGAAACTAGAAAATGCTTTTCAAAAGAAAATACAACAAAAAAAATCTTAATTTTGGATGGATATTTTACGCCGCTATGCGTCTTTTTTCTTTTTTAAACTCCACAACGTAAAGTAAAATGGCGTTCCTTTAGCAATTTATGTAAGTAATGGAAACTTAACGAAAAAAACTTTACCACTTTCTCAGAAATCTTTTTTTATGCATTATTTCAATCAGTTTCTTGTGCTCGTAGTAATAAAAAAGATGAAAAGGTGAAGAGCTTGTAGAGGGGAACAGGTCAACGGAGACTCAGTGTATGAGTTTCTCTTTCCTCTTTCACAAATTCAAAGAAAATAAACATTTCAAAAACTAAATCACTGAGATAGAAAACTAACAAATGTACTTTAACGAATCTCATTTGACGACAAAAAAATCAAACAACTATGTAAATGAATGATTCCATTGTGCTCAGACGGAAACTTCTATACATATACTATAAATATAGAGCTATAGGTATAGGTAATATGCATATCTATGAAACATTACCGAGTAGAAGATATAAACGAATAAAATGTAAGTTCAACTCTCATAACCTGCACTTATGTTATTAGGACGAATTCTACGGCGTCTCTTTTCGTAAAGCAGAATAAATTTCTTTGAAACTTAATAACCTGTGGATAGCTGTGGAACACTTATGGACCACTGACAGAAGCCATCGTAGCGAAATTTGATTTCCTTCTTGGTCCCATGCATTGGAGACTTTTGTATTGAAACGAAAGTTTTTGTCCTGATCACCTAATTGTAGGGATGTATTACATCGAAATGAACTTAAGTCGTAACAGAAAGAGACTTTGTCTGTAGCTTTTGGTTTCCAAGTACTGTAGTTATTTGGCAGTTTCTATAAACAGAATTAATAACTTTTCATGCTGGCAAAATAAGTGTCAGGGCCTCTCAAACAAGCAATTCATATTTTAACAGATATGTATGTAGGTATGCATGTTTGGAATGTTTGAAGAGTGTAATTCTGTTTGCCTCACCTAAAATTACGTGGGAGATCCACTTCTCCAGATTTAATTCCTTTCTAATACGATATCAAAATAGAGATGTAAAATAATTTTTTTATCATAAACCCTGTTACTATTTGCTCCCTAGGGTATTGTTGTGATGATACTTCTCGTCACAATAGGACTTAACGTCGTATTTATCATGGAAACAGGCCGAAGATTAAAATACCAACAACAGCAACTGGAGCAACAATATTCTGCCTTCCTTCCCACAGCTGTTGCTGCTGTTTCCGGTAAGTCTTTCAGTACTCCTTTAATCATCTATGACTTTTTTTTGTCGCCATGGAAAACACCTAACGATAGAAATTTTGAATTTAAGCAGCATGATTTTTTTCCCTAAATTGGGCCACAAAAAATTCATCAAGCTTCAATAGTTTCAATGCTCGATCGTCTAATTCTCTTAAATATAACAGTTGCCATGATCCGTGAAAATCAGGAACATTTCTTTCCTAACGATTACCATCACTGATTTGCTTCTTGGAGTGGGTTTCAGCGTGTTACTGGAATTTTATCATCTCAGGATGAAATTTCACGACTCATTTGCACCAAATTATGTTTACTGCTGATATACCACTACAAAATGATACGACCTATGTCTATTTCCCCGTTTGACTCTATCATCCACTTATTCTGTAACTTAAATAAACAACATATCCCCAGCTCAATACATCGTGGTCTCTGTTCAAATCTACTGTGGCTCATCATCATCATCATTTTCTTAAAAACGACTAAGGATTTATTAGTGTCTATAAAATGCTGGAAAAAAATGTATTTCTATCTCAGTCCATCTGAAGAATTTTCCCCTTACAGTATTGCTATTACAGAACGTGGCAATATGGAGAGACTTCCCTTAACCTGGCTGGAGTGATGTCTACTCTGTTTCACAAACAACAACATTTTATTCTCCTTCCATAACCATTCTAAATGGCCATAATAAACTACAAGAAATCAAGAGCACATTTTCACAATCTCTTCCTATATTTCCTTTTAGCGTTGCTGATGGTATATGAATAGAGAAAACGAAAATGCGCCGAACATTTTTCGCACAACGAGGCTTAGGTTGGCATGATACATGGATCAAATGAACTTGAAATCTTTGCTCCAAATTTCTCCGAAGACGTAGCCATGTAGCGAACAAATAAACTTGGTTTACAGTATGAGAATTATTTGTGAAAAGACCTGAAAAAAATGAAGTAGAAGTAGAACAAGTGATACACAATTACGAAAACTTATTTTTGTTTCCTTTCTTTTTTTTCAGTTTTTTTTTCTTAAAAGCAAAATAAACGGTTGTTCCAAGATATTTCGAGTCTTTCCGGGCCACACATAGTTGTATACTTCTTCCTTCATCAGAGTGTAATTCAGCGAAATTGTTTTTCTGCATGAACATGGATCTCTATGGAAAAGTATTTTGCTTTTTTTTCCTTTCAGGAAACGTTTACTTTATTTGCACATATGGTCTCGTCTATATCTTATGTACAAAGAGTGTGTAGAGTAAGCCTTATCTTGTCTAGTTAGTAAAATCACCCAGTGTAATTGAAGATCAGGACGTAAAGCACAGACACGTAGAGAGAGAATCAGACGGAGACAAGTTCTAGCTACCGACCGAGAGATCGAGATGGAGACAGATGGAAAGAAATGGTGTTGGTGATATGGTGGCATCAAAGGATAATGAAAGCTTAATTGCAAAATATCTCTAGGTTCTTCTCCTTTCTGATGTGTACACGATTGTAACAAAGCATAGCCTTTTTAGCTTGTATTGTAAACAAGAATCACTTAAGATGCATCATTTTCTCTAAACCTAGCCTCATTCCGCTTTCGGGAAACGTAGAACAGAAAATGAAAGCTGCGACTTTACTTTTTGTTTGTTTTTGTGAAATCACCATCAGCTAAAAATGTTTGCTTGAGAAGTTTATCCATCTGGTTTATATGATCATGATCCCAAAAATTTCACAATCCCAGTAAAACTAGAACTCTACATACTTCGAGGCCCATTAAACTATACCTACCATTTCCACTTCTGACAACAGTTCCAGATTGACAACTCAACTACATGATGTGTTTCTCAGAAGCAAATCCGCGGCTTCAGAGTTAACTTTCTTTTGTTTGGATTTTATTCACACATAGCAACCTAAATCCTGCTTCCAACAGAGGGAAAACCTTTGAGGCTACACGTGCACTGCTGAATAATCAGTTATTACGAATCTAAAATTGCCCACCACACCTTACCGTCAAACCATCTTACTTGGCGAAATATTGCTCACGTTGCACAACTTACAGAAATCTTATTTTTTAACTCGAAGTGGAGTAATTGTTTGTGGAAAATGTCCAGTTGTTTTCTGCGCACAGGACGTGGACGAGTTCCCTTTCGGTAATAAGCATTGCGGTAGCAGAACTTACTAAGAGCCATTCTATCGTCTGTCCCGATGTCCGGATCCTAGAACTCATGCGACCTGCGATAACTCCCCTGCGATAGGTCGCATTGGCTCCAAACTTTGTCAGGTTTACGACATAGGACAGGTTTACGACGGGAACTAGCGGAGAGCTGTATAGCTTTTGGACCCAGTCAGTAAGGTCCTTTAGGTTCCCACAGGC